>CM032882.1:33091438-33343938 GCA_019176425.1 Megalops atlanticus
GTTATCAATCGCCGACACACAGCACGCTTTTTCGTTTAGGGCCCATATGTGGAGAGTCTGGTTCCCATTACCGGCCACCAGCCTGCAGCCCGTCAGGCCCTGGAGGGCTTCCAGCAACAACTGGATGCTACAGGGACTACTACAGGGACTACAGGGACACGGCCCCTGATTGACACCAGATGGAGAAACCGAATTAGCTCATGACAGCAGCCAACGGGACAAGCCCAGCCCCCCCGGGCAGCCGGTTCCCTTGGGGGGGGCTTTGCCTGAAAAAGACGGCACCGCCCGCGATGGCCTGACGGCAGGATATTATGGCGCGGCCTAATCATAGTCCAGCTGTCAGGAGGGAGGAAGCGCGGTGGCAGAGGTTAACCACACTCGGCGGGGCGTCCCGCGGTGACGTCCGGGGGCCACGAGAGAGGGCAAACGGTGGCCTCAGCCGCACGCACGGAGGAGGGGAGGAAAATTTACTGCTGTTTAACATTGCGGCCATTACGTTGCAGGGTGTCCGACTGGCTCAGCGTGCGTAAAAACAGCATGGCGGCAGTAAAGTTAACGTGTGTGTTTCATTGAAGAGCAACACGGCGGCGACCGTCCCCCAGGGACGCTGGGAGGAGAGTTAAATAAATAATCAGTAGGCAAAGGCTGACAGGGCCGTTAAGGTCGTCGCTAACGTTTCCGCTAACGAGCCCCGTAACTACACACCGCCGGCTAACAGGGGCCCCCCGAATCTCTGGTGCTTTTATACAGGTGTGCTTTTATGGTCTGACTCAACTGACCCAGATTTAAAAGAAGAAAAAAAAAAGAGCAACTCTGTTTCCGCCATCTAAGTGGCTTCGCGTTAGCGGAGTCCCCCGGGACGGACGGTTTGAACCGAGCGGCTGACCCCGGATCCCGCAGCTGAATCCCGGGGCCTGAACTTGCCGAACCGCTGAACTTGATGAGAAGGATAGGCAGGCGGGGGGCAAAGGAGGACAAATCCCAGAGACAGAGCCGCTGTCTTATAACTCAGCTCCAACAAGCTCCTTTCTCACAGACGAACTGACAGCAGCCATGCTTGCTCATGCGCAATGCCCTCCTCCTGCGCGTGGGAGAGAACCGGCAGCGATACAGTACGCTTGGCCATATAGATTCCCAGACTTTTTTTTCCCCAAATGCAGACGTGCAGTGACAGCATAGTTACTCTCCCTTCACCGGGTGCGCCCCCACACCCTCTCTCTTTCTGAGCAGAGTTAATAGTTTTATCAAAACACGGCAAAGCCCCGCAGTCTGGTTTATGCAGGTGTCCCCTAAGCCCCGTGTGGCTCGGGTCCACCTGCCCCAGGGGTCTGAGGAGAGTAATTTAACTCTCGCGGTGATGGCGGCAGCAGACCAATGCCCCTGGGAGCACTTCAGCTGTCAGACTGACTCGGGGCGCTTGCCAAGGACTTGTGTGCGAGGGGGCGGGGCTGAGGCGTGTGGAGGGAGTCGTTTCTGCTCCGGCGTTCAGCGAACTGACCATATGTGCACTGAGCCTGGCTGTCCGTCTACAGAGCAGGGACAGCACTGACCTCTTCTGCTGCTCATTACTGAAGAGAGCAGCCGGGGCCAACAGACCAGTGCGGGGAGGATTAGGGTCTCTCTCTTTCTCTCTCTCTCTCCCTCTCTCTCTCTCTCTCCCTCTCTCTCTCTCTCTCTCCCTCTCCCCCGTCCCTCGCTCTCTCCCTCTCTCTCTCTCTCTCTCCCTCTGTCTCTCTTTCTCTGTCTCTCCTCTGCCACAGCGTCGTCTGGGTAACGAGTGACCACATGAATGGAGGGATCCAGGCGGAGGAATGTGAGCGAAACCCACAGAGAGCAGAGGCTGCGGACTTTTTCTTTATTCCAGCCAACCGCCCTTGAGACGGAGCACCATAAAGCTGCGCCATCAGCCCTGTCATTCCTCTCGCAGGGAATACTGATAACACATCACAGCTGATGCATGAGTCAGCTGCAAACTGAGACCTGTTCCAAGCAGGCAGACATGCGGTTTCGCTAGGGGCTGAAGGGTTACTGGCAGGGCTACCAATATCGATGCATATGCTTACTTTTGACACATTACGCCTCCGAGCTTGTTTCTTCTGTATGATTTTTTTCACCCGTATAACTAGACCTTTCCAACCAGCATGCACCTCTCTAACCTCTCCCACTGAAGTTCAGCTCAATAAAGACTCCCACAAGCCTTTAATACATATGCAAGCCTCATATATATCACCAGCTGGTTAAAAAAAAAAAAGATTTCTCCGAAACGGTTGTAAACGCTTTATTTAGCCTCACTGAACTTTACGCATTGTGAGTTTATTTATCGAATATGGTTTAAGCCCAGATCATATAATCCAGGGTATTAAAATTCATGTGTAATGAGCAGCGGAGGAGTGACTCTCTGGCTCTCCGGTGCTTTCTGTGCAGGTCCTCGGGGGGATCAGCCTCGCAGTTCCTGTGAATCATTAGCCCTGCCTCTTAATGATGCAGCCGCTTGCTTCCGTGCCCATTTTCCCATATCAAAGTCCATCGCTGCCCCCAGAGGGACGGCTAATTGAACGGTAAACACTGAGTCACTCCACCGGCTTTTACAGCCTCTGATGGCACGGCCTTATCACAGTGGCCCCCATTTCAGACATTCTTCGGATCGCGCGGGTTTACTGACCGTTTCTCCCCCCCCGGCATGGGGGCGGGGCGGTCAGAGGGCGTTCAGGGTGGAGGGAGAGGAAAAACATTCTTTCTAATGGGGCAGCACTGTAGCATAGTGGTAAAGGAGCAGGGCTCGTAACCAGAAGGTTGCTGGTTCACTTCCCTGCTGGGGCACTGCTGCCGTACCCCAGGGTGAGGTATTTAATCCACAAATGCTTAAGTGAATATCAAGCTGTGTAAATGGATAAAACTGTAATCTATGTAAGTCTCTCTGGATAAGAGCATCTGGTAAATGACCACAATGACAATGAAGTGTCAACAAACTCAATGGACCTGGATGGGTTCTGCAAGGTATAAGAACAGAGAGTGGTCTAACAACCAACTGGCTCTAAGTTAATTATTTCATCCAACCTGGACACCTGCCCTTTGGGGCAAACAACAATATCATTTGCATACTATCACTGCCACAGAGGAAAGCAGCAACATCATCTTTAATCCACAAATGGCAGGAGTTGAATCCAAGGTGAATCTGAGCCGAGGCCCGGAAAAAAAAAAGACATGCAAATGCGCAAATGTCAAACGTGGGACGAGACGGACGAAACATGTTTACCAGCCCCGCAACGACTGTGGGCAGCCTCACAAAGGTCCAGGGCTCTCTGAATGCCCACACCGCAATTACACATAATTTGCCACATCCTGCTGTCTCTGTCCCACTCTGACAGCTCAGACAGCGGGACCTCGTAGCAGCTGTTGTGTTTTGTTTGTTTTTTTTTTTTTTTTGTTTTCTTGGTTTGTATGATGGACAGCAAAACTGCTGTGGGCTTATTAAGAAGCACAACCGCTGCCTAAATTCTAACTACAGCAACAGCCTTTCCCCCAGTTGGATCCAAACGTGATGGGGAGCATGGTATTATTGTGAAGCTGAGCAAAAAAGCACTGAAAAAAGGTAATGTTCATGATGAAGAAAAGACAACATGTATGAATTCTTGAAAATATAGGGAAAGACTAAGGTGCAGCAGCATGGCATTGAGACTAAAAACTGGGCCTCTAGCAAGAGGTTCATCTCTCAGGTGTGGATACAGCCTGACACCCTTGAGCCAATAAACATCAGTCTGCGCAAATGGCCAGAATATGAACCCAGTTATGTAAGTTGCCCTGGGTACGACCGTCAGTGGATAAATAATGTAAAGTCACTTACGTTTATAAAAATTCACATAAATGGCCTTTTCTCTCTAGGGCTTTCACTCTCTCCATTACACATGCGCGTACACACACACACACACACACACACACACACACACACATCTGTTCCATTCAGTGAATTCTATGGAACCGGGGTGCTTTTGTGTGTGATCTACCGAACGGAACAGGTAAAGGAAGAGACACGGGAAACACACACACACACACACACACACACACACACAGCACCACTCTTTTCAGAGGCTTTCAGAATTCTTTTAAACTTTTCTTTTGTCATTCCCTTTTTCCTCCCGGTGAGATTCTTTTGAACACCTGCGTCTGCGCGTCAAACGTTTTGATAAGCTCTCTGCTGCGCTGGTACACATTCTGTACTGAAATGACAATGCAAATGCTTGTGTATTTGAAAATTCCATACTCATTAACTACAGAGGAACTAAAAGGCACACTGATTTAAACAGAAGATGGAAAAAATGAGGCCTTTTCTTTGCAGACTCTTGTCTTTATAAACTATTAAAAATGGTGGAGAGGCACAGTCTCCTCAACAAGTGGCAAAAAGGTGCAACCGAAATATAGACAAGCAGCCTTGGTAAATGATTGACACTCTCCGTCCATTTATTATTAAAGGGTGTAAAGTATAGCAGTGAATATGTGCACAGCACGCAAAACAGACCATCGGTTTGCTCTGCCATTTCATTAATAGACTGAAATTATTGATCATTTACCAAGGTTCCACCCACTTCCTTATATAGTTTTCACCTCTATACACACATTCTCATGCAGTGACCCAGTTGGTGTTTTTTTAACACCATTTTGACCATTTTTAACTCATTTTGACCATTGATTTATGAGAAAATACCAAAGTGAATTTAGTGATTTACCTTAAGCAATTTGGGAAAAAAATGAACCTTTAACAAGAACCACTTAAATGCACACATTAATAAATCAGATCTGGATAGCAGGCTGGCTTTGTTGTTTTTCTTATGGGTTTCCTGAGCTGGAGCCAGTCAAACAGCCAGCAGGCAACACATCTCCCAAAGCAGGTCTTTCCGTCCGTGACAAGGCTGAGGAGCACACAGGATGAATAATTCATGGACTGATTACCAATCTTCAGAAGGACATTCATGGGCCACTAGTCTTCCAGCCAAGTAAAGAAAATAAAACTTTCTCGACCAAAGTGGGAAAACTTGATGTCCACGTCAATCCCAGAGTTTTGAAGGACAGGGCAGTCAATGGAGCAGTGAAGGGTGCAGCTCCATTTCCTGTCTCAGGTAGAACGCCACCTGAACAGCAGATTTTTGGCCACACAGAAAGTGAGCAAAGAGATACAGCTCTGACCAGACACACACACACACACACACACACACACACACACACACACACACACACACACACAGAGCTTCATGTCAGATGGGTTGTTCATATCAAATTCTCCAAAATCAAACTTGTATTTCTGAGCCATGGTTTAAGCAGAGGGAGAGGAGTGCCAATTCTTACTTTCTGTCGATGGGAGGAATTCAAGCGTAGCCCGAATCAACTGTTTTAAAGGCCTCAGAGGTCTTCCAGTAATTCCTAATGAGATTCGGGCAACACCTGTTCCTTCACAGAACTTGGCCCCGGCATGCCTCAGCGGAGTGCACCAGAGGGATTGTGGGTAGCTTGGTGGAACACATCCAACAGTACCATCAGAGCAAAGCTCGGGGAGCCGCGACATGTGAGCATATACATGAGAAAACATGAGTGGGCAGGAATTTGAAAAATGTGCAAAAGTCAACAGAGCCAGCAAAACTGTTATGTTCACTAAGTGGTTTAGCTTCAGATGAACTTTGAGGGTCTGTGAGGGGAGTAACAAGTCGTGAAACTTAACTACTGGCAAGAGGTGCCAATATCATAGCAAACAACTGGAATATTTTTGGGAGGGCACAATATTCTCAACCGTTTGGTTGAGAACAACAGTTTGGCCAATCACAACACAGGGGCGGAGCCACAGCAGGGTCAAGAGGTGAGGCTAATTTAGAAGATATCCATCTGATCAAGATCATTAACTGACACAGGAAGAAAACTGCTAGAGCCCAACAGACAAGGCATCTCCCCTGAGTAAAAGTGACTTCACTGTCTCTGCTTCGTTCTCCTGGTCACCCACTCTTACTTGCTGCACTCCAGCACATTGGAGTGTCCCTCATCGACTGAACGCATTTCATTACCTAAGAGCCAATTTCTTGGCAACGGCGCATGTACCACTTAGCACTGAAGAGCCTTTCTGAGGTCTTTCATAGGTGGCCTTTCAACACAGTTCAAAACACCAGTCCTAAGTGCATGAGTTTACATGCTGGGAGGTGTAGAACAAAAAGATCAATAATTCTGGCTTTTTACCCAAAAAAGATTAAAACACAGACTAATTTATTACTTTGGCAGAAAAAAATGTGCTATATATAATGATGGACATCAGTCTGGCCATTATCATGCTTTCATTTTCAAACGCATTCATTTTCAAATTCACCAGGGGTGAAATACTGACAAAGGCCCCTGTTCCCCTGTGCAAGTCCTGTATCTCATATGTGTTCAAGTTACTGCTAGAAATGCTACAAATGCATATTATATTTGTCTTTAATCATACCTGTCTAGGTTATATCTTCTTTTCTGTGAGTAAATTTCTCTGCTTGAATTCTATGCTCCTACATTAGAAGACCGTTTATTTCTGTCTCTGGTGATGCCAGGTATGACAAAGCAAGTGTGACATGTAGCTCAGTGAGCATAGACTTCCAGTCATGACATGGTCAAGAAAACACAAGTGGCAATGCAGAGTATAGCAGAGGTGCCATACTCCGCTCATGTTGGTGAATCAGACAGTTCGACAGTTGCCTGGCCTTCTGTAAAGGTGGTCACGGATACAGTCAAAAAAAAAAAAACACACATTAAAAATTTCTCGGTCACATCCACATCTGCACATCTCAAAACCACTATTCCATGTCAGGTTTGTTACAAAAATCCACAAATCGCTTAGATGAGTTTTTCCAAGTTTGTCTAATGGACTGTTTGGAAATTAAGCAAATATAATTCCAGGGAACCATCAGAGACAAAATTGATTGTTACGACTCCAGCATATATACTGCCATGTTATTCATGGAGCAATATATCTGTCCCCATGGAAAAAAAACCTTATTATCCAATTCCCTAGAGTGGCGTCAGGCAGCTGCAGCCAGGACACTGGATGCCTCCTCTTTCTGCAGCAACGATGTTCTTTTTTGTCCCTCAGATGTCTCGGTAATCAAATTACTGGAAACTGATAAGTGCACTCAGTACAGAGCGCCAGTCACTGGTACTTAGTTATGCTTTGCCGTAAACATATTTTCTAATTAAAAAGAAGAAAAAGGAAAAAAAAAACCTCGACTAAAAACATTCAGGGCTAAATGGTCCATGATCCCCACAGTAGAGCACTAAAAGAGCTCTGCATGTCATTGGTCATTTCCGTCTGCATTACTTTTGGATTTGCTTTCCCTTACACATATATCAGTAACTTACTCTTTAAGAACTGCAGACTTTTTAACAGAAGTTGTCTTTAAAAGAGGCCAGGTGCTTGCACTTTGAAGATCAGCATGCAGATACCTGGGAAGAGTTCAAAGAAGGCACCTGTACGAGTCCCTCCACCATTTTTCTCTCTCTCTCATTATCAAGCTCAGAAAACAACCACAATCATTAGCCCCTTAGTTCCTCAGGAAAAGACCATCTAGTATAAGCAGCAGAGATCTGAGGGCCTTTTAGAGGCCTTGATAGAGTACTATAGAATTCAAAAGCACCTAGTCAAGAGTTCCGGAATCCTCTATGAGCACAGGTGAAGAACTGGGGGTAACACACTTTCGAGTGCCAAAAAACTTTCAGGTTGAGAGGAGGTGACCACCCAAACCCCAGATCAAAGGTTACACAAGTCACCTCCTGCTCCAACAGAAGAGAAACCACGGACTCCAAATCCACATGCAAAAGGGAGAGCACCTACAGCAGGGAAGAGAGGCAGCCTTGTTTATCCCCTTTCTGTCCCATTTTGCCCACCCCCCCACCACCAAACCCCCTGCTTGCAGTAAGAGGGGAGGGGGAGGGGAGGGTGTCACTTAATTTGGGGGCTTTTGTCCTTTACTCCCCTGGGAGCCTCGTGGGAAAACATATTTGGGGTAAAAGAAGGGCAAAAAAAAAAAGTTGACAACGTGCACAGAATAGCAACTTCCGCAGTGTCACTTCTCTGTCCACGGCAGCCGGGACGCAGCTTTGTGCTTTTGAGTAAAGTGGGAACAAAGAGCGCTCTGTGGTGCCGCGCTCCCCCGACAAACCCTCGACCCCCCCAAAACCAAACCCGCCCACCCCCAGGGTATAAACTCCTCTCGGTCCCTCACAGGGCGGACCAGCTCAACCGGGACGGTGCTCTGCCTGGATCTCTCTTATCGCACCCTGCATTCTCCTGTCCGAATTCCATCGAGATCATAAAAATACCTGCACTTCTCTGAGGCTCCCGAAAAGAGCCTCGCCCTTGACCAAAAAAAAAAAAAAAAAGGTCAAAGAGGGCACAACCACCTTCTGAAAGTGTTCGGTTGTTTTGTTCTTTGGAAAAGACAAACAAGATCATGTGATAACACACTTCTTAAAAAGTGCCATGCCGAGTCATTGTTAAGACCTCCATTGGCAAATACCAATTGCAAGCCTAATGAATGACATTTGTCTGGGAGGCAGCTTAGCATAGTGGTAAGGTGCAGGGCTTGTAACAAAAAGGTTCCGATTGCTGGTTTGATACCCTGCTGGGGCACTGTTGCTGCACCCTTGGGCGAGGTACTTAATCCAGAATTGCCTCAGTAGATATCCAGCTGTATAAATGGATAACATGTAAAAACTATATCCTATGTAAGTCACTCTAGATAAGAGTGTCAGCTAAATCACAGTAGTGAAAGGATGCCCAACACAGCCCAGGACAAACAGAGGGGTGAGAGAGGAGAGGAGGCCTCTGTTTCTGAGAGAAGAGAGTGCTGACTGCTCTCTCAAGGGCCGCTGCAGTGTTGTAATCCCTCCCAGATTCCTGCCTCCCTCCATTCCAAACAGCGAGTGGCAGAGCGGCCCCAGATCAAAGGCTAGGATGTTTGCACATGCCACTTGTTACCACCGAGCTGTGTACACAGGGCCTGGCCAGTCTTTTTCAGCACACTGCCTACACCTGAGGAAGGATTTCTCAATGGGGCAGGCCGATGGGCCAATCAGCACGCGGGGCTGTTCATATGTTCCGTGATGTCACAGGGGCACGTGCCTCATCTGTTTGAGCATGGCACTGATTTTCTCAGATACAGGTGGGCGTGGTCAGAGTTCTGGTTCTGGGAGAACCAGAACTCTGTTTAAATTGAATGGTTACACTCATGTTCTGTTGCGATGGAAGTTGCTCTGGATAAGAGCTTCTGCTAAATGCATGTAATGTAATGTAATGTAATGGGAGGTTTTTTATTAGTAACCACAGGTCTGCCATTCCTAGAAACTACTTTCCTGATGCAGCAGTAAGGCGTAGCAGTTAGAGAACTGGACTTTGCCCAAAAACATGCAGGTAAGGCAGTGCCCCTACACCCTTGAGCAAGGTAATTAACACATTTTAGTTCAGTGCATACTTTGCTGTTTATATTGATAGTATGCATATTGTAAGATATGACATTTTCCCTGGATAAGGCTGTCCGCTAAGATAATATATTAAGTGTAACACAATGAAACAGACACTTTTCAAAAGTGCCTTTTACAGTGGAAACACTCTTTTAGACTCTTCCTTACGAAATATTCATCATGCTTAATGACACAGATATGATGTAAATATTAACTGAGCTGGAGTTTGCTCCAGGTGGAGGTGGAACAATGATCAAATCGAGATAAGAATTCTCCATTGAAGAAATTTATAAACATGTTTGAATGGAAATATCTTTGGTTCAAACCTTATCAAATAAGAACGCAAGTTCCTCAAAGTGATATGAAGCAGCCAGCTGGAGAGGTACTTGTGATAAGACTAACAGTACACAACTAAAAAGAGAAATTCTCTATTTTTACATCTCTCACATTCGCCTCTGTCTCTGCGGATTACAGCGAAGGCCTCGATATGACCCGGGGCCTTGATTTTTAATGTGGAGGGCGATAACTTCACCTCATTAAGAGGGAAATCCCTGAGAACAGCCAGCAGACACAGAGCGCTACCTTCCTGAGCCCCCATGTGTTGAAAAGAAGCTGAGCTCTCCGAGTCCCATTCATTTCACCATTAATCCCAATCCCTCCCGAAAGACGCAGGCTCCTGCCTGAGCCAGGCTGACTCCATTACTGCGCCGAACCCTGCCACCTGAGACTAAGCCTTTCCTGAGGTCAGAGAGTTAAGCATGGCAGTGAGTGGCAGAGCGAAGCCTGTGTGTGTGTGTGTGTGTATGTTTCTGTCTTTTTCTGTCTGCGTGTGTGTGTGTGTGTGTGTGTGTGTGTGTGTGTGTGTGTATGTGCGCGTGCGCGCCTGTGTGTCTGTGTGTGCCTGTATATCTGTGCGTGTGTGTATGTCTGTCTGTGTCTGTCTGTGCATGTGTGTGTGCCTGTACATCTGTGCGTGTGTGTGTGTGTGTGTGCGTGCGTGCCTGTGTGTGTCTGTGCGTGTGTGCCTGTATATCTGTGCGTGTGTGTGTGTGTGTGTGTGTGTGTGTGCGTCTGTCTGTCTGTGCGCGTGTGTGTCTGTGTGTGCAAAAAAGTGTGTAGGGAGCAGAGGTCCATGGTTCAGTCCTTGCAAACAATGTAAAAAGTCCTTCATTAATTCAGCTGGTCCACTCCTGCTACCACAAAAAGTCAGCCATCTAAAAAGAGAGCGTTTTGCCGGGTGTATGGCTTTGTGCTTCAGAACAGAGGCGCGGTCGTGGCGGCGGCGACGCAGAACAGGACAGGATTGTGCTCTCAGCCACGCTTCCCCGCTGCAGACCTCTCTTTCCGCTTTGATGAGCAGACCGCAACAATACGCCGATTCTTCAGAGCCACCATGGACCCTCTCCTCAATCCCATCACTCCACCCCCTCTGCTTCACTGAACTTGAGGTCCCTCTTCTGTCTGAATTACTGCCCTGTCCCTGCTCCGCCACCAGGGAAAATGGGATCCCCCAGCATCGGGTGACAGTGTAGCATAATGGTAAAGAGCAGGGCTCATAACCGAAAGGTTACTGGTTCGACTCCTTGGGCAACCTTGGGCAAGGTACTTAACCCAGAAGTGCCTCGGTAAATATCCAGCTGTAAAACGGGATAATATGTTAAAAAAAAACATCCTGTGTAAGTCGCTCTGGATAAGAGCGTCTGCTAACTGACAATAATATAACGTAATGTAATTTAGTGCTGTAGCTGGTATCAGCTATGGCTAATGTTGTCGATGGTCATAGCTAATGTTGTGGTTGTGACTGGTGTGGGGGTTACAGTCAGTGTTGCGGTTACAGTCAGCGACGATGTCGGTGTGGCTAGCCCGGCTGGTGTCATGGCCGCCGCTTGTGTTGCTGTTGTGACTGGTGTTGTGGTCGGTGTCTTGGTTGTAACCGCCATTGCAGATGGAGTTGATTTTTCCCTTCTGGCCGGCACTGCAGTTGTTGTGGCGCTTGTGGCTTGTGTTGTGCCAGGGTTTTTGGCAGTGGCTGATGATGTCGGCATGGCTGGCCCGGTTGGCGCCATGGCCACCGCTCACGTTACTGCTGTGGCTGGTGTCGCACCTGTGGCTGGGTATATCATCCATTTCCCACTTCAATCTAACACACAGCGTGACCAATACCCAGTCACTCTGCCCCGGAGACTGTGAAAAGGGAAAAGGCCATCTCTGAACACCATTTTCCCACGGCTGTACCGCGAAAATATTACTTTATCTCATTTCAATCTCCCTTCCTAAGCAAGAGGGAAATTAAAAGTTCATTTGCTTGATCGCAATAACTTTAAAAGCGCTTGTAAAACAACCACACTCTGAAAGTGCAGCTTTTTTCGGCCATCCCCAAAGCAAGACACGGAGGGGTGATAACTGACGCGAGAGGCAGATTTCATTTCTGTTTTTGTTTTTTTATCCCCGTGAACTGACAACGGTGATAAAGCGGGCGAAACAAAAACACTCGGCTCTGACCGACCGCTGGTAATCCAGCAAATGTAAACTACTCCAGGCATATGAAAAGACTTGTGCCTGACGCATCGTTTGCTTTGTGAACTGCAGCGGGAGGCGTATCTCCGCCAAGCATAACAGTCACCGTGTAGGCCCTAAAAACAGAATCATTCACTCCTCGCCCCCACGGGCTTTCATTTCCACAAGTTGAATACAAATCTGTTATTCAGTTTTTTTTAAGTGTATTCACAGGCTGATAGACAAACAGACAAACGGGGGGGGGATCAGACAAGCTCTGCTCCATCTACTGGTTGTGAAGGTAATGAGGCACTTTTTACCCCTCAGTTGAATAGAATATTGGATGAAGTCAGGCAAAGGGAGACAAGACAGAGCTGCCTGAATGGACTGTTTAACTAGCAGTGGGGAAGGAGAAGGAGAGCAGTTCATTATGTTGTCGTGTATTGAGAGGAACTGGTGCTGCCACAGCTGATATGAAGTCCCGGCTCTTTCAGCCTATTCTACTGTAGTGGAGTGTTGCTGCTCAGGACTGTGTCAATGATTCCTTTCTCTTGAGAGGACACCGATCTGTGAAGAATGATTTCAGAGGGGAGAAAAAACAGCGGAGAGAAGAGAGAGAAAGAAAAGGAGACATCGCTTGAACTTCCTTTATTGTCTGGATGTAAATGCGGCCTGATCAAGATTCTGCATGGGAGTTTGGTTCACGCTGCCGCGGCTAAACAGCGAGGGGGGCGGGAGGGGAGAGGAGGGTAGAAGGAGAGGGAGCCTTCACACACGGACACACACACACACACACACACACACGGACATACTCACACGCATTCACCCACATATACGTACACATGCACACACGCGCACACACACACACACACACACACACATGCACACACACAAACATCCAGGTGCACACACGCGCACACACACGTACACATGTATACACATATACGCACACACTCACATACACTCACACACACATACATGCACACACACACACACCAACACATCAGCATGCTGATATCCAGACATCACACACACCAGTTCTGGCAAGTCAGTGAGGCATCTGATTACCCATTATGTTCTGAAGGGGGCCAATGGCTTTCTTACTCCGGATCCATTACAGTCTTGATGGTGTCTCCAGGAAAAAAAAACATCAGTGGAATACAAAAAATAAAAGGTCAATATCATTTCTTGGTGGATTCAGTGCCCTGAATAAGGTATTCTCCTTTGATGGGAATGACTGAAGCTGCCCATGCATAATACAGCTAGTTATAACTGCCCAGGCCCTTCAAGTCACATACATCATTGTGCTGAATATGCACGCCAACTCATTTTCTTAGTTTGTTTCATCATACTCATTTTTTACTGTTTTTTTTTTTGATTACTCAGAACACAAGGAAAGCCTGATCAGATCGGGCAGGTGGACCTGGGAGAAATCACTTCTCTGATCATCCAGAAAAATGAGGCCCTCACGTCAATTTTACAATGGCATAGAGACAAAAAAAAAGAAAAAGGAAAAAAAAATCTGGCCAGGATGACCTCAGCGACCTGAAGTCTCGGATCCTGCAGGTCCTGAGAAACATAACCCTCTTGCAGCACTAAACGTCCCTCCCCCGCTCGGGGTCAACCCCAAACTGCCCCCCCTGCTTTGTCATCTGCCTCCCATTGTGACCAAGCTCTGTGCACATTCCTCCAGTCACCCTGGGAACAAAAGGGGGGAGGGAGAGGGGGAGAGAGAGAGAGAGAGGAAAAGAGAAAGAGAGAAGGGAGGAGAGAGAGGGCCAATAGGGGCAGAACTTCTCAAGGGTCCCCTCAGCACCAGTAAGCTCACAGGGCAGAGGCCCTTTAACTCCAGCCCATTCCACCCCAAACTCTCGCTAACGCTACAAAGAATAGGGGGCTCCCCGGTGTCCTGGCTAATTTCCAATCAGGCCCTTTCAGACTGGCCATCTGATAATCCCCCTGGTTAACTGACTAAATAATTACCGCCCCCAGGTCGCCATCGTAAAAAAGAGAATTGGTTCTCAATTGACCCTAGCTGATAAAATAAAGATTAAATAAAAAAGTTAACTTCCCTGCCTGGGGTTAGGCTGCTGTCCCCGCATTCTTCCTCTCATCTCAGACTTAAAAAGGTCACCTTAATCAATCAGCCTGTAAGCAGTCCAATGAATGGGACAAACTTTCAACATGGAGAATCTACCCTCTGGGCTACAATGTCACCTACATTAAGAGTGTGCATCCACAGAGTCTCTCCTCCACCTTGTATAAAGCAACTTGACTCAGAGAGAACCTTCCTTCCAAAAAACTGCCTGATCCACACAGAGCAAGGATAGGTGGTGGTCACGCATGAGAGGAATTCACAAATAAACACCGAGGTCAGACACAGAGATGGCCCTTCCTTCCCATGATGCATTGCTGTTTGGCCCATAGTTCAAACCGTTCAACTCTGTAGACGCAGACAAGGTTATGTTGGAGATATCCAGCCATCTGGTTTAAAAAGGCAAAATAATTACGCAAAGAAGCAGCCTTATTTTACTCCATCCTTTGTGGATGCCAAACTCTCAGGCACCACCAGCAGCTAATGGATTAATCAACGGCAAACAGCGAACGTCTGTTAATCAACAATCTGCTAAGTGTACTGGTACAGGGTTCTGCTGGCTGAAGGCTGAGCAGACAGTCCTTTGTTGAACCCTCCCTGCTTTCCACAGCCACGCGCTGTCCTCGACCACTCCTCAGTTCGCACTGATAAGCAGAAGCCAGCCTTCTGTTTTTAGAACCTCCAAAAAAACGTAACAACTGGAAAAGAGACAGCAATTTCCCTTTTGTCGGGAGGACAGGCATTTTGGAAAGTGTTTTTTACGACTCACGGGGGTACACACGCCCTGCTCCTGACCCGACCGCCCCCGCCCTGCCCGGCGCCCCCCCCCGAAGGGCTGCTGCAGGGAGGCACAGCATGCGCTGACTGACTGATTTATTGAACGAGGACGTCAGGAGATAGCAGCAGATGCGTGTCTGACAACCGCCATGGCCCCACGGCCAAAGGGCATGCTGGGAGCAGGTGTAGGAGGGCATCAAGGGACATCATCACGCCTGCCGGAATGGATTTTTTAAGTCTCCATTACGATACTGCTCCTCCACAATAACAGGTAACATGTGGACACTAGAGACTGAATGCCCTCCTGTTCGACAGATAACTCATATGAGCAACACGCTGAATACACTATCTATCTGAGCTGTTGTTTTGTTCAGGTGCCAGGTTTGAGGAGAGGGCTGTCAGCTTTCCAGAAACCTAAATCAATCTGTGGATTTCAGTGAAAACCAGAGGAACCCACTGTCGGGATACAGACAGCAGAATCGACAAAGGTTAAACTATGACCTGCATACATCCAACTGTTTCGAGGGCATCTGACATGTCAGCCAGGTCTGAAACTTCTGCAACACTGACAACCACAAAACACAAAACTTTTCAAGCCAAAAATCTAAGATGTAACTACAGTAGAGGACCTTTGTCTCTTCTTTGATCCAGTAAATCAAAGTGGCCCCTGTTTTAACTTGTTCACTGTTGTTAGGCCGCATTGCAGCAAAGTCTCTTCTCCCCAAAATGCAGGAGGTATTCCACAGGGGTGGAAACCCACCTATACAGACCGAGTTACAGTCATCTCAGGTAATCCATGCTAATCGTCCGGTATGATCCCTCGTAAGCCCTGATAGGGTTTCTTATCTCACCTGCTCATATCTGTATTTTCTTTTATGCGTCCTTTTTAACATTACCATTTCTCTCATAAATTCACCTCAACCAAACTAAACCTTGCCTCACCAGGCCCGGCGCTATGGGGGTGCTTAGGGGTGCACTGCACCCCCAGACGGACCTCAGTGCACCCCCAGTTGTCTCCTTATATTCTGATGTCTATATAGTATCTATGACTTTTTATGCATGTCCGTGGATTGCAGTTGCGCCCCTCTGTATTTTCTCCTGACACCAAGCCCATGCCTCACACCCCTTCTACCCCTTGCTCCACAGGGCTCTTATGTCCCTCCAAAAATGTCCCAAGAGTGTGCATGTCTGACCTTGTTTTGCCAACATTCATTCCTCCAGACAGACCGGCTGAACGAGGAGAAAGAAGGGACTGCATCCAAAGCAAGAGGTAGTAATGATCTATGCTTGACAAGACTCCATCTTCAAGCAGAACTCATATCAATGACCAACAGTGCGATACAGGCAAAACTCACATAAAGTTATGCTTTCACACAGTCAAGATGGCTGCCAGTTCTTCTTTGTTTCTGTTTTTTGGATTTTTTTTTTTTTGACAATGCCGCCATCAGTGTTTTTTTTTTATGATGGATGCCGTTTCTGCAGGGCACTTTCCCTGAGTTCCTCTTCACAATGAAGCTCCAAAGCGCTCCTCAATCTCAACACGGCTGTCTCGCCCAAGGACCAACCCTGGAGCTATCGCCTCTCTCGCATGTCTTACAAAGCAAACACAGAGAAGAATGAAAAGCCTTGCTCGGTAGTTTTCAAAATAAGCCGTGAGTCATGCAGCAACAGGCTATCCAAAACGAAACTTTGCAGGATAGCATGCAGTGTCTGCATACGTGTAAGTGTGTCGTTCTCTTTCACAGGACTGGTGAGAGTCTCAGCTGGAATCCACATGGAGAAACCACTTCCCCCAGCTGGCCAGCAAAGATTTGTGGGAACTTGGGTGAGGAAACGCACACAGCGGCAAAGAAAACACAGAGCTGAAACCACAGAGATGAGTGAAGAGTGACCTGTTACCAGAGAAGGAGCAGCGGGGGGCCACAGTGCCTTGTCTTGTAATGGCTTCATCTCAGCATGGACAATAAAACTACAAACAAGGGGGCGGAGCCGTTCCCCCTCTGTTCTCCCCCTGGGCCTTCAAACATGATCACTGCGCTAATCTCACTCCCACTCACATGGGTTCCCAAATCAAAACTCAGCTGATGAGGCGTTTATGATAGCCAGGATTTTCATATTGTGTCCATACAAAATGCGCAATGCATGCATTTTTGGGTCAGGTGTACGGGTTGACAGTTGACCATAAATGAGTACGTTTTTGCCCATAAGCAGCACCATGCTTAACAGAGGCAACAAATATCTGAGCCATTTCTTCCTAAACTTATACTCTCATACAATCTTATACACATAAATCATGTAGCGCCGTTCACATTTTCTAACTTCCTGCAATTCTATCAGCTGTAAGGAGAAGTTGGGTCACTGGTTAATTCAAGGCAGCAGCATAATTAGAGTCAAAGTAAACAAGTGTTGCAAAAAAAAAACACTGGGTAATGACATCACAGGGAGTGAGTGACATGGAAACCCAGAACGCCATCCCACCAAAGTATTAGCCCTGTCAGACAGCTGACCTTAAGAGTGGTTGATGGAACCCTTTTGACAACAAACAGATCTAACCTTTAATATTTAACCATTCATTTCATTTAGGTTGCCAGGTAAGTGTTGTTAAAAAATTCATTATGAATAATTCTGCAATGTTTAAGAAATCTTTGAAAACGTAATGACAGCTTAGTGTGGTAAAATTTCCTCCTTGATCTCAGAGAAGACTATCCTTCATATTCACTAAGGTAGAAGGTTCTTTCTGCAAGAGATTAGCTGAC
This sequence comes from Megalops atlanticus, assembly GCA_019176425.1. Lineage (NCBI taxonomy): Eukaryota > Metazoa > Chordata > Actinopteri > Elopiformes > Megalopidae > Megalops > Megalops atlanticus. Next base: position 33,109,028 of record CM032882.1, read on the forward strand.
AAAGTAAGGTGCAGCAATATGCTAAACTAAGATATCTGACTATTACTCAGAGTAATCTGTCTGGACTTCCTCTGGGATAAGACTTCAGACAAATCCTCAGAAATATTTCAATGAAAAATACTTACCCCGAATCCTACCATTCCCTTACAGACCTTAAACCTGTCTCAAGAAAATTTTACCCATAAATGGTCATTCAAGATGTCAGGTAAAATAAAATGGACATTTTGTGAAACGTTTGCTTCTTGGGAGATAGCAAATGCTTCTGAGCCAGGTACGAAACTGAAAAAAGTGCTTTTCATACTCACAACAAAATGCTAAACATAACTGTCCAAAATAAAATGAATGGATGTACTCTACTTTATAATTTAAGGGACCATTAAATATGAGCACTCCAATTCTAATTTCCTGTTGAGTGTATAACAGGAGCACATCAATGGTGGTTCAAGGCCTACCATTTCTGCAAAGGATTTCAGCATTTCCTGCAACATCATTCTTGAAGGTTTTTTCTCCCCTCTAAAATCACCACATCCTGACAATTTTGTTATTATTCTTCTATTCCAGGAATACAGGTCTGTCAATTATCTAAGAAAGCCAGTTCAGTACAAGGTAATTCTGTGTAAGTGGATGTGGGAGTATATGTGAGAGCATAAGTATGAATGTGTGTGTGTGTGTGTGTGTGTGTGTGTGTGTGTGTGTGTGTGTGTGTGTGTGTGCACGCACGTGTGTGTATACACACACACAGTGGAGTTCCTGGATCCACTGAGCCCTTAGCAAGCTCTCAGTTTGCCTCTGAAAGCCATCACTTCCTTGCCATTGTTAGCTAAAACAACAGGATTCTGAATGACAATCTGACAAGCAAAAGTATACAGGTGCCATGCATGTGGCAGAATAATCAAAAACACGGGGGATATCTTTGATAAGAAAAGACTTGTCAAAGACTTCTGTGACATGGCGTTTCAACTACCAATACAGATTTGTTCAGTTTTCTACAGATTTGAGACAGAGGTTAAGTGGTAAATTGACTGGAGAAATGATGTGAGTGTTTGATATTTATTTCAGACACATGCGTGGAGATTTTCTAGCGCTCTTATACATGTTACAGCAAAGTGGCAAAACCGTTCTCCTCTGATCTTCGCTCACTCTGTCAAATGACGAATAAGCACCCTCATACATGACCACACGGCGCTTTTAACTGACTCAGGCAAATGTCTGCACCGTGAAAATTTCATTAACATCTTTTTAACTGGCCACTCCTGCAGGACATAACTCTGTTGGTCCCTGGCATTAAAATACATGATAGTGCCAAAAAATAAAAAAATAAATCAGAAGAATAACCAGGGTGCTAGGTAACAGATTGGTGGTAGACATAACTATTTAATTAAAGTTAGTGGGAAGTAAATGGCCACAAAAATCACTGCAATGCAATGGAAAAAAACATCTGAGGGTGTTTAGGATTGCTATCACAGTGTTCTTTGAAGCTGTCAAGCACCATGAGAAAAATGGGCACTTTGCCTGAGGGTTAGCCCGTGTGTGCAGTCTTGAGTTACACACACAGTATGCAATGCGGGCCTTGTTTTGTGTTGCCATATAAATCTAGGAAGTGCTTTTGTAAATGACTGCCTCGGTTACACCTTATCAGACTTATTAAACTAAGCAATTACTGCAGGGGGTGTCATTGGGTAGCTATTTTAAGAGGACCAAAACCCAGGTGATAACTTCAAGGGTGAACCATGAGGATTAACAGGGTCATTGTTATTGTAGCATAATGGTAGATGGAGCGTACAGACTGTAGCCACCACTACTTTTCAAACATGTACATGTTCATACTGTGTGTGTGTGTGTGTGTGTGTGTGATAGTAACACACATATAACTTGAAGTTAATGCCTTCAATGGCTAGAATAGAGCAACCCCCTGCCCTGTTTCACATTCCCATGAATCCTCAGCTGTCTGATTTTCAGATGCCTGATACCAATATCCTTATGTTAATTAAAGCACTGTTTGAATATGAGTTTGCGAAACACTAACACGAACACCAACACTACAGGTATTGACATTCATACACATTCATAAGCTGTCCAAAGACTGGTTATCAACTGAACTGACGTATCACATCTTTATTATGAGGACTAGTCAAATAAAATGGCATTTTGTTATACTGCAGTAAGATATCATGACAAGTGGCAACAGATTCTCATGCCATTTTTAAATTGGACTGTCGATGCTCCAAAACCCTCCAACCTGTTCCTACCGTACCAAGCTGCCTCCACTGTGGCTCATGCAAGGAGCCTCATTAAAGGCTAATTTCTCTTTAGCATGCCTCCTTAACTCTTGATACCTTAAAAGTTTGTCTACAGTTACTTCTGGTTCTCGCTGAACTAATTCTCACCATTGTCTCATGCCATATTTAATTTCTGTTTCTTAATTGCAGATTGTGCTGCCGTAGAACATAGATTTGTGTCTCTTGATTTAGGACCTCATGATCCAGAGAGGGTCTAAATGAATTGCATGGAGGGATATTAGAATTGGGGTATTGTAATTCTCTGTCATTTGCAGGCAACATACACTCTCTTTGATAAATACACCACTTATTCCTTATGGAGTCCAAACAATTTTCTCATCATCACTTAAGCTGTCCCTGACAGTAACCGTAACGCTAACATTGAAGACAAATCTAAAGGGTTTTATATTGAATTTCATAACATAGAATATTATTTAAAGGAGAGTGCTTTGTTTCATATTCTAATTCAGAACCACAACATGAAAAAACTAGCAATTAAGTTAGCATTTAATTAACTCTGAATTTAATATTGTCGAACATGAATGGAGGCCGTCATGTCTTTTGATGTCATATTCACAACTGCCACAAAAGGACTTTAATTACTATTGATTTCTTAATTCTGGGTAATCACCACAAAATTATATGATTCATAGATTTATAACAAAGAGTTAATATAACCCATAATATTATAATGTTGCTACCGTTAAACTGCAGAGGAAAATGATTATTACCAGCGCAAACGTAGAGCAATTCCATCTCTAAATCCAAATAATTAAAAAAACAATAACAGGTCCTCTAGATAATTAGCAAGAAGAAAGCTTTTCCGGTGCTTCCTCTCTTTCCAGTTTGAATGTTCTGGTTCATTAAGCTTTAATGTGTACTCTTGCATAAGAACACACAATTAAAGGAATCTAATTAAACTGAAGTATTCCGCCAAACCTAGCGCTGCCACAAACACACATACATTACCATATCTAAGAATACTAAAAAGCAGATCAAAACCATATTGAGATCAGCATTGCCAGAGTAGTTGTTAGCGGTTTAATTGTGGACATTTAACACTTGTTATACAGAATATACACTTTGTGGTCGGACATATTTGATGACTCAATCACTGCAACGATAGCCCTATGTGTCATAAACGGTGTGTGTATAGATATTGAAAGAAATTGAAATAAAAACATATGGTGAAGAATGTAAGATTTCCATCACAATCACATTCTTTGATTATGTGGGAAAAGTTAATTTACTGTTTTCCACATGACTGAACTGTACAAAAAATGGATAATACAGTGCAACATCCTCCTTCTGGAAAACACATGTCTTGTTACAGCGGAGGTATGAAAACATCTATGACTGAGACAGACATATTTACAAACTGATGAAAGCATATTTGCACATTTTCATTTGAAAATTTCAAACTTACAGGCACTCCGTTGCGGGAAATAAGGCATGCCTGCAATGACATGGCAGGACTTGGTTTACACAAAGCTGCAGGGCATGAAATTGAATTCAGATGCCGTTACACATTTGCGAATTCAGAACGAAAACAAGCAAAAGAAAACTAATCCTCAGAGTCCTGGGTGGCCGAGCACTCAGAGAGGACCTCAGCTAAAGTCCTAAAGCAGGGAGAGAGAAACCTGGAGGCCGCTCAAAACTTCCCCCGAATCCCAGGGCCTTCTGTGGTGTTTAAGTGCTTCTTTAAAAACCGCAACAGCTGCGTGGTCTTTTGTAATGGGTCAGACAGGAATGTTGTCCCAAGACCTTAAAAACGAATTTTCTACAACCCGATCCCTCGCTGTTCGGAAAACCCGCCACCACATCTTTATCTGACCACATTTTCCGCAAAGCCCGGGTGCTTTCATCCCCACTCTCGTCTTTTCAGGTCGAAATCCGGGAGGCTTTCCGGAATGCAACTGAGACTCCTCGCCCAGGGGCCCCTCCCCACTTGGACCCCCCACCCCCCCAAAAAAAAGAGAGCTTAATCTCTCTCCTGTTGCTACCAAGGTGTCTGGCTGTGCGGGGTTGGGGGGCTTCTCCTGTAACGGTGAAACGGGGTGTTTTGAATAATGGGAGATGAAGAACAAGCAGAGGCTGTACCAGCACAGAGGCCTCACTGACTTTTGCAAAGCGGCTCCCAGCGGCAGCCTGTTTGGCCCCTCTCTTCCCGCAGTGTCCAGGAGCCCCACGGACGGGGGATCCTTGCCCACAACACTTAGCGCTGATCTTTATCCTGCTTTTTTTACAGTGCTCCGTGCTTGTATACGCACCAGGATTCCTCGCATGTCTGAGTCTATCAGCGGACTGCACAAATAAGCAGCGCTGCTCCGAGCCATCAATCCCACCTCTAATTCCCGGGCTCCCCGGGTGGGGGCGACTGATTTGGGCACGCAGCCCAGGAACAAGGGAAGCGAGGAGGGGGAGACAGGGGGTGAACAGGCGCAAGGTGGAGAAGTGGAAAGCTGGGAACAGTCTCCCCTTCTCTGTCTGTCATGGCTTTTTCATTTGGTACATCACCATTCCGGGCAGGCTCTCAGCTTTAATTAAAACCTCAGAAAAAAAATGCAATAACTATGGAGACTAGGAGTAGCTGGCAAACAGGTAACAAATCTCTGCATTTCTCTCTCCCCCTCTCCTGCCGTCTCTCACTCCCTCTGTGAGGCTACCTCTGTCTCTCATCTCTCTGGCCTCCCCCCTCCTCCCTCCTTTCTGCCTCCTCTTGTACACTCCCTCTCTCATTCTGCCATTTGTCTCATCTCCTTTATGCTCCTACCCATCCATCCTCCGCTCAGAATTCCAGATGTCCAGGTCCCTGGAAATGCCCTGTGAAACGCAGGGGCCCAGGAGATAGCCAGCCTGCCTGTCTGCCTGCCTGTCTGCCTGCCTGCCTGCCTGCCTGCCTCCCCCCCAGTGCCTGTTTATACAAAGCAGTGCCCAAGTGACTTTGACAAACAGATGTCGTAGCAGACAAGACCCGGGTGGAGCCAGGGGCCAAAGTTCACCCAACGTTTACCTCAGTAAAGTGGGCAAACACCTCTCCCCCCTCTCTCTCTCTGGGACATAAATAATAAAAAAAAGGTTGACAGCTAAAGGTAGAAAAGAAACGCTGGAAGCCATTTACCATTTACATCTTGCTCCGAACACCTTGCGCTTTCTAACAGTCAACATGAATCACGGCAGCCGACTCAGACAGGGGAAGCACTTTAACAAAGAGCAGGCTGGGTAAAGTTACGTCATGGCAACATGACTCACTTGCTCCAACAATGCCTACAGGTGCTTTTTCATTCAGAAATCTCAGCTGGGCCCGGTTAACATGCTTGACAAACAAGGCAAAAAAATTCACACATATACAAGTAATCCAAACGTCTTACGAGCAGCTACTTTTTGGAATCGCTGCGCTATCATCGGATCAGAGTGGAATTATTGTGGTGCGTGCAGCTTGATAGTTTAAGACCAAAAAAACCTTACAATTGCTGCAACATTCAGCAGGCAAACATGGGAGCTTACCACTCAACGCTCCCTGTCCTAACGCCACTTAATCCTCACCCCCGTACTACAAGACTGTAAAGGGAGAGGACGGTTCTGCAGAGGGAGGTGCAGAACTTCTGCGGTCTCCCTCCACGCAGACACACAAGGGACAAAGCAGAGATTCCCTTACCCTTGGGCAAAAAGACTGCAGTACAGTACACTTCAGCATTGTCATTTCACAGACCGTCTTATCCAAAGCAACTTACAGAGGTTACAATTTTTTTTTTTTTTACATTATTCATTTATACAGTTGGATATTTACTGAGGCAATTCTGGGTTAAGTACCCTCCCCAATGGTGCAGCAGTGCTCCAGCAGGGAACAGAAACAACAATTTTTCAATTATGAGCCCTGTTCCTTACCACTATGCCACACTGCTGCCCCATAGCACTGACATGCCACCCAAACCAAGCTTTCCCCTGCAATGATTCAATAGGCACTTTGGCTGCATCAGGCTTCCATGTCAGATGCAGGTAGCCTGCTCAATGTAGGGGCCGATGGTTGGTCTGTGAGGCCACCGATTCTTTCCTACCCTGGGTGGGGAGAGAACACTGTGGGACAGGTCAGGAATCACACCACACTGGGCGATCACACAGAAGGGAAAAAGTCACATGGAGACAGCAGGGAGACACCACTGACTACAATGGAATGCAGTTGTATTTTTTTTTTTAAACCCAGAAAAAAAAATGCTGGTGTGGGAAGCATTCCATTACAGTACAGTTGCTCAGCAGATACTTTTACCCACAGTGACTTACATAGCTTACAATTTTAATACATTAACCATCCATACAGCTGGATGTTTGCTGAGGCAAATGGGTTAAGTGCCTTGCCCTGCGGCGCAACAGCAGTAGTTCCACTGGGATTTGATCTAACAAGTTCTGGATAAGAAGCTCAGTTCCTTAACAATTTATCACACTGAGGAGGCTTTTTTTAAGTCCCATGATACCCATCATACCAACACCAGGACACGTGAGGGTACCCCCTCCTGCCCCCTGCTCAGCCAACAACCCAAAAATCAGAGGTCAGCCAAACTCAGCTCCTGGATCGGGATGGGCAAAGCAGGACAGGCAAAAGGAGATGGATCAAATCAAAAGCAGTGGATAAAAAGAAAAAAAAAAGACTGTGGACGATAAGATCTGCCCGGCTGTTACACACCTCTCCATCAGGGAGGGGCTTCCTCCCTTCCTCCCTCCCTCCTCCTCCTCCTCCTTGTCGTTCCCCCTCCTCTCAGAGACAGGCAGAGATTATTAACTCTGTGCAGGGGAACACTCCAGAGACAAACTGTCAGGCCTTTTCTTTTATTCCACTCTGTCTTTTCACTGCTGCAGTCTTGAGTTAACAGCCAGGACCGAAGAATTTAAAGTCAGACAATACCTTTTTTTTCCAAATCTTTTCTAGTATTTTTGACAATAAGAAATAAATTGCTGGTGTAAAATGTTTTTTTATGTTCTTATTTATCATCTCTATTTATTACTATGATGTTCCTCAGAGTAGCATTGTATTCAACAGCCTTGCGAATTGTCCCAATGCTTTCTGACGCATCGATTCCTTACAACAATGGCACAGAAGCACTAAATGTGACAGCATTCTATTTTTCCCCGGTAACCACTGAACAGTGGATGCAGTCACAAACAAAGTGCAAACGATATCAAGACACAGGTCTACACGAATCTAAGCCAACAGCTTGACAGCCCCACAAAGTATCTAAACAACTCCTTGGATGTAACTTGAAACACATCTCTCTCATTCAGGCTCTGGAGCATGGGCCCAGAAAAAAACCTGAAATAAAAGACAGAGGAAATCACTTCCTTTATGAAGAGCCAAAGCTAAATCCCTGATTCCAGTAAAAGACAGTGTATGATCCTCTCCCACAGGGGCATTAGTGATCCCCAATGATCCAGTGGGGCAGAGAGGAGAGAGAGTGGGAATGCATGGCCTCCAGCCATCATCTCCCTCTGACACTCAATCTTACTTCAACGACATGAAGTGCCAGGCCAGACATCCGAGGCATCCCAGTACACACCTATACAAAGAATTTCCTCGCTGTCTGCAGGTCTTTCTTTAACCAAACCCAGTCCTGGCAGAAAGGTTACAAAGACTTTTCCACAAAAATCCCACCACTCAAAGGACCCTCAACCTCAAGACTGTCATCAGTGTTGTGCAGACAAGACAAGGATGTTGCTTGGGATTTTATGTCAAATATATCCATCGTTACTGTCAGAGTTAATTCTGACTAAATAGAAAACTGCGTTGATGCATGTCTGGATTTTTGTCTAAACAAGCACTTTTATATTTGTCTAGGTATATTGCCTTTCGGCCTTGGCAAGAGTCTTTTTCATAACACAATCAGTTTACATTCGGATATGATGGGCACAATATATATGTCAGCATAAACTAACAGTAAAAACAGAGCAAGCTTATCTGCGCGGGGCCATCTCTCTCCTGTCATTTAGGAAAAGTTACATCACTCATACCTCCAGGAAAGGCATGTTGGTGTGTGTTTTACATTCACCTCATCCACAGACCTTTCTGGAAAGAAAAAAAAAACATGGCAGAAGATGAACAGAATCAATCTGATGTGAAAGGCGGTGGGTTGAGCGGCTGAAAAACTTCCGTTTCTCGTACCCCCAGGCCCCCGGAAAACACACCAATCCCTGGTGGGTGTGAAGTGAATAAAAAAAGCTGACCCGACTGCAAATCCATGATAAAATAAGCTATACTGATTTACCTTCCACCCACCTTCAAGTCACCCCCCACCCCCCACTCTCAGTAAACAGACTGCAGAGTCATCCCTTCAATGGCCACTGCTGACGGGTCTCCACTCAGCTGCCCAGTGAATGAGCACGCTAATGTCTTCCCTCTCTAATTAAAGCACTTAACCTAATGAGTGGCATAATGTGGCTTTCCCCTTCGTTATTCTCTCCCTTTCCAGCCAAACTGGAGGGTGTCATGAGTCCATCATCGTAATGCCAACGGCGCAGACAAAAGACCCGGCAGTCTCTGCTACGGTCAGGCAAACCTCTTAGCGGCTGGCTTTAATACCTTACGAAGATTTTCACTCATCTAATCTCCTTTTATAATTCCAGTGTCTTCCTTAAAGACTGCACGCGCACACAAAAACAGATAACTGAGGTCTGGCAATAAAGACAAGAGATTAAGACGGCAAAAGAATGCCAGGTTTTATTATGACTTTGCCTGGCATGAACCTCCCTTATCACACCTTAACATTACCTAAATGGATTCTGCATGGGAACAGCCATGCACCGGTCCCACCGAAAACAACTCCGGTTCATTCTGTAATCATATTCAGGCGATGCTTTCAAAATGAAATAATAGAGATGCATTAATACAATCCTGCCCGAGGGTGCATGTTCTCTCTCAACAGTTTGTATAGGCGGCGGCGAAACAACTCGCCCTCTCTCCAGTTTCGTGAAATACGGCGTTTCACTGAATTGGGCCTTGCAGTGGAATGTCCACAAACAAAAAGCAACCGCAACAAATAGATGTATTCCAGACAGTATTTACTAGTGCCAAAGGTCCCCCCCCCCTCCAAAAAAAAGAGACTGAGGAAAGAAAAGAAAAGAAAGAAAAAAAGAAAGAAAGAAAAAGGTTAGCAGTAAAGTGTTTCATGCCTGGACAGAGAAGGAGAGGAATTTTTATGTGTGTGCCAAATTCTACTAAATACCACAAACAAGCTACAGCCATTAGGATCATGTGGCAAGAGAGAGTGGTGAGAACACACAGAGGCCTGGGCAGCTTTGATTGGACCCCCGTCTTCCTGAGAGGGCTCCAAAGCGCCGAACCCAACCCCCCCGGTATTTGAATGCCGGGTATGTGCGGTAGATTGTAACTTTGAGCGGCTGCCAGCATTGTCAAACAGCGGCGGTATCTGGAGAAAGCAAGGAGGCTTTGCTCACTGGCACAGGAGACAGAGATGCCCCTGAGCCAGAACAGAGGCTCAGCTTTGTCAGGTAGCGTGTTCCGAGCTCCCGCTGATCCAACAGCGTTTTTACAAGGAATTCAGGAAAAAAATAAACATTTGGTACCAAATGTTAATTTGCGGATTGTAGCATTAAACAAGCGGTAAATCCACTAAGCAAACTGAATCTTTGGCACTGCAGCTGGCTAAACGAGACTCCCTTTCGAGAATCCCTTGTCCTTTCTCTCCTGACCAAGGAGGCCATTTAAAACCTATTTTAAAACTTCATGTTTTCAGGAGTGAAAAAACCTAATTCGTTCATTCATTGTTAGCAGTGTTGCCCTGCATCAGTTGCATGATCTAGCTAAAACCACACAGTGTAGCTTCTTAACTGCCACTGGCGCTATGCTGTTAACATGGTATGGATGTCACTCTGTGAAAAACAACCATGTGAGTTAATGCCTCAGAGCTTCAGGTTATGTGTAAAGATTTTAAGAGCTCCTTCTGACTTCATAAAACTCCTTCCTAAAGGAGTCAAAGGTTTAAAACGGCAAGTCTTTCCGAAGACAAACTATGCCCAGTGGTGTTCCTCACAGACACACTTCCTACAGTAAGTAAGCCCAAAGGTGTTCCTCCCTGAGACATTTTATATAGTAAGTCAGTGCATGCAAAGGTGTTCCCCCAAGACACATGTCCTACAGTAAAGCAATTCAAAGGTGTTCCTCCCTGAGACATTTCATACAGTAAGACAGCCCAAAGGTGTTTCTCCCAGACACACCTCAGTAAGACAGTCCAACGGTGCGAGTCAGTGCCAAGGTGTTCCTCCCCGACACATTTCTTTCTGCCGCAGGGGAGGCCAAGAGGCGTGAGGATGCAGCTAAACCATGTACCATTTTCACAGGGGGAATGCTCTATTTGCTGTTTCCATGGTGACAGAGTACCCAAAAATGTTGCAGGTGTTTCAAACCCTGGTAGAGCTAAATGAGTTTTAGCCTTCTGCAGACACCCCTCACGCCTTACAATCGCAGATCAGATGAGACGGGCAAGTCCGTGCGGACGGGCTTTTGAATCCTTTCGACCATTTCTCTGTTCCTATGACAGGGTTCAGGATCAAAGCTCCTGCAAAGTGGCATTCTTGGCTGGTACAAGATGGCCGAAATAAATGGCCTGTCCCCTCCCTATCTCTGATTTGAGAAAGGGGGCTGGCACTCTGACAGCCATTCTTATGTGACAAATAATACAGGAGGAAAGCCAGCTTTTTTTGATGAATACCTGGCCAACTAAAACAACGAAATGACAAAAAAAGAAAAAGAACAGACAAATATATGCGGCAACTGATGGCAGCCATGGCCTGCCATGCCACAGAGAGAGGACAGAGAGAGGACACTGTTACAGTGTTATGGGGCAGAAGGTTTTAAAATGCTTTGATTACAAGAGGCTCAACCACACTACCCATATGAATCACTGTTTCAGACTATTCTCAGATCTGATCAAACTGTTCACAGAGACTAACAAAAACTCAAATTTAAGTGTGACTCCAACTGAGAAGAGGAACTCTGGCAGGTCTTTCCCGCTCCCTCTTCACCCCTTATTCCTTTATTTCATCAGCTAAGGCACATCCCAATGACAATCTGAGACACCACTCACGAACCACATGAAACTGGTGAAACCACAGGAAGCTTCAGATTACCGGACTAAGGGCAAATGCAAAACAGCTAAGTTCAGCGTGAATGGTGGTGCCGTGAAGCCAGATGAAGCATGGAACAGCAACAGTCCCAAACTCCGCTTCACAGAGCGCACAAGGCCGCACGACCGGATCGTTCACAGAAAACGACCGGGGCGTGGCGCGGGCGCGAGGCGTAAGAGGGAGGGCCCGACGGCAGAGCCGCTCGGCGAATCGGAGGACCCGGGGTCTCGGGCGCCTACCTTCCACGCAGTGCTCCACCTCCTCCAGGTTGCGCAGGGTGATCCTCATCAGGCTGGAGTTGAGCATCAGCTCGTTCCTGTGCGCCGGCCACATGTACTCCGGCGCCAGGTTGACGAAGAAAATGCGCGTGTCGCCCGTGGCCACCTGGTTGTCGCAGATCCCTGGGTCCCCGAAGCCCCCGATCATCACCTTGTTCCCGCCGTCCAGCAGGATCTCGCCGTTCACCATGGACTTGCCTTTCAGGTAGCGCCACACCCTCACCTGCGGCGGGACAAAGAACAACGGCCGGACGCTTTGAAGTTACATTACATTACTGGCATTTAGCAGACACTCTTGTCCAGAGCAGCTTAGATTGGTTTTTTTACAATGTCATCCACTTATACAGCTGGATATTTACTGAGGCAATTGTGGGTTAAGTACCTTGCCAAAGGGTACAGCAGCAGTTCCCCAGCGGAGAATAAAACTGGCAACCTTTTGGTAACGAGTCCTGCTCCTTAACCATTGTGGTACAATGCCGCCCAGTACATATGCATCTTTTTGGAGGGGGCCAGCTGAGAGTTTTTAGTCACATTTCTGATTCACTCATGACCTAAGTCATGCCCTAACTCAACTGAAGTTATTGTTGGTACACACATCATCATGGTGTGGTTACCATCGTTACAGGTCGGTTTGAAGTTTAATTACAGCACAAATCTCCTTGAATTGCATAGTGTCAATTGGGCTTAATATAAGACCTAGGCCATGCATGAACTGTAAACAGTTGTTGGAACAACGCCCTGGATCTTTCCCAGTCATAACTGGTGACTGACAGCTAAGTAGGAGGACCTGTAAGAACTTGCCTGCCAATAAACCACAGCCCTTCAGCCTTTGTCCCAGAAGACACAGAAAGAAACTCAGCTACAAGAGGGAGTTGTGGTTGGGTCTCTGCACTCTGATGCCTTGGTGGCTATGCTACATTCAGAACTGGAAAAGCTTGGAGGGTGTCAGGTGAAAACTCAACTTGATTGTGTGCTCTGAGGGCAGCTGATCACCTTTGTGTTATCTGTTGTTTACTTGGGCGTGCGATTTCTGTAGCACGGGATTAGAGATGGTCCAGGGGTTTGCTGTGCACGACCTGTTCCTTATTCAAGGGCTGGAGAAGATCAGTGGGTCACTTTGGGGAAGTGGGATTTTAACATACTTCCTGGAGGAAGGGTCAGGGTGTCTCAGGTTTGTTATCTGATGACACACTCCGACACACAGACACAGGGCATATGCTCTAGCGATGAAACAAACTTTCTGTGGCCACTCAAAAGTAGGACACTGCAGAACATCGCCATATTCAATAACATTTTAAACTTTTTTTGAGAGGAGGGAGAGAATTTTTTGTCGCTAAAAGGGGGCCACATAATTTAAAACTTAACATGATATATATAATGTAATGTAATGTAAATGTAAAATGTAAATAATCTTTCAGTTCAAAAACAGCAAAATGATTGCAAAGGATATCCTCTCCTATTCTACTTAATCTCTTAGATTACAATTCTCAGTTACTGCCTGGGTAATTGAAATGCACGCCATCTAATTACGGAAGTACAGCAACAAGTGCATCGCAAAGTGTCCTGCTTATCTGACATTCAGCTGAGATCACTTTATGCCGCAATAATTTATGGGCACGTGCGTCAGTCAGTTTAACCCGTATAATTCCATATTCGAACTGGATAGTAATCAGCGAGCACGGGGGAACTAACTGTCGTATTAAGGGACGATTTTCACTTTTAAAAACCACGCCATACTCTCGCATTGTGGTATTGTTGAGGCGACACAAATAAAGACTGGCACGTCCTCACGCGCCAGAGAGCGCAGAGGCTGCACTGGGATTGTGTTTTAACGTTACCCACTTACATGCGTGGGACATACTGCTGCGCGATTTGTTTCATCTTATCCTGTTTACACACTACACTTTAGCAGCCTCGAGACATGCATTCAGATGACTACGTCATTATGGAAAGAAAACGGCGATTTAACATCGAGTCTCGCATGCATTGTTCGTTTCCTTGGAAAAAAAATGTAGCCAATTTCAAAATCCAACCGAATGTCATGCGACCTCGTTTTCAGCCGTCTGGTTTAAGAACTCCTTTTAACTGCCACCCAGGGAGTCGATCATTCCGGATCTGAGACTTTGGGATATCCTGGAATCCCGCAAAATTGACACTTTACCTTGCAGAAACTATTTTCAAGTATTCGCTATTGTGGGGGAATTACCAGAGCTACACGCGTTCTCTGGCGGACAGGTTAAGGTAAATCTCGGAAGTTTGTTTTTCCCCTCTCTCTGTAAACTATGTAGCATCCAAAAAGATAGAGCTGTTCACGTGCAACGAGCGGAACGCTTCCAACATCATTGCAATGCAAGTGGAATTCACCACTGCTATGCAACGCTGAAATGCGTACGGTTTAGCCGTGTTTCTTTTATAACTGGACTCCGACAGCCCTCGTCAGGGCCCCTCCCTCACTCAAGTCTGTACCGACTGTTTCTCACGGCGATCTTACCTTGCACGAGTACGTGTTGTGCACCGGGTCCATGTTCATGATTTCCTCGACTGTCCCGGTCAGAACGATGTTCGCCTCCTCTTCCCTTTTCTCCAGCTCTTTCTCCGCGCAAGTTCCATGACAGCACCGCGGATTCAGAACCGCGATTATGACCACTGCCCACCCGTATAAGTTTATAGTCCGTCTCCTACTCGTGCCCATGACCACAAAAACGATGTAAAGCTGTAAAAAGGCAAGACTTACAACGGAATTTCAGCTCCAGTTACAACCTGAAAACTGCACAATTAAAATGTAAAACCAAAAAAATTCCACGCTCTCCACAATGGGTTACACCTTCTCCCAACTTGCCTGCGAACCTAAATAACCTCTTTGTAGCATCTAAAGTAAATGCATCGGAGGAGCTACTTTGTTGCAAGCCGGGTGGAAGAGGAGAAAGGCGATGAATTCCTTCCCAAGGAATGTGCAACACTGCTCCCCTCTCTCGCTCGGTCCTTCTTTCACAAGAATGACGCTACTAATTTGCATGCAATCTGAATTGCTGATAAGACTGGTGGGTGGAGGGGGGGGGGCAGAAGCCCCGATTCTTTCAGTCCCGAAACTGGTGTAAAACGCCACCCCAAGGAGAAATCGCTACTGCAACGCGACAGAATAAAACGGGATCGAAGTTCTTACGAGCGAGAAAAAAAGGTACGTCGTAGAATGAGGCGAAACTTAGTGCCAGCCAATTTACCTGGTAACTCAGGGAACGCTAGCGTGTGGTACGGAGTTGACGGAATCGACGTTCATTGTGTGTCAAGTCTGCAGTCATCTGTATGTCTCCACATAAAGGTTATTATGTATAGTAGTATCGAATTTAATAGTCATGTACACTTGCTTCCGTTCGGTTTCCTCTGGCCATATATTATAAACGTTTCCATGGGTGTATTTTGTTGCACAGTTTTAAGCCGACGGTGCCTAAGTTACCAGTCTCCTCAAGCTGTAATTTCAGGACCAGTTCATCTATTCCTGGAAAATGACAGGGTTTGAGATGCGCTGTCGAACACAAGAGGTATTTGTACAGATCTGCTCACGCTAATGTAAACCAACAATTTCCCCTCTTCCTCTTCCTCGCCGGGTTCCTTTATGTAATTAGCTAAGACCGTCATCAGTCAGAATTTTTAATTAGTCATAATTGCCGGCGATTCCATCATGCGACCGTATGCACGTGGTAGTTACGTTGATGCGGGTGGGATGTCTCAGTAGTTGCATAAAGTCGGTATTCTTACACTAACCTCCAATGGTAGTTTAAATGGTTCCCTCCTTTATACCTCCGTACAGCCCTGTAATAAACCACCATAAGTCATTTATATTAATTACGAGGTTCACAGAGTTTGCTCAGTATAATAGAGCCAATTTATTTTTTTGGTTGCACACTCTATTACAGTTTTTGATCTATGAAATTAACTACCAGCATGTGTTTCTATCCGCAGTGGTTACAGCTATATAGTATTTTTAGATGGAAAAATAAACTACTTTAAACATTAAAAAATACCAGATGTCAGCCACTGGAAAGCAATTGACTCTTTCACAGTCAGAATCTAGTGTCAATTGTTTGTACTAATGTACAATATTTACCAGCACTGCAGCATTTAGTCCAGCATTTTCTGATGCATCTTGTAGTGAAATAATGAAAATATTAAAACTCCCTGAACATGTTGAATACTTTGTGGGCCTAGCATTTTACTGAAATCTTGACCCCAAGTTGAGCTCCTGAGCTGCTGGTCAGTACTTATTGCAGCTTCAGGAACTGTAATGATAGATAACCCCTGATCATTATGGAATTGAATATTGCATTGCTGCAGAAGTGAGTGTGTGTGTGTATGTGCACGCCTGCATTATTTTTTATGAATATGGCAGTGGTTTTATTCCTAAGTTGGCTCCGGATTCTGCAGTGCGGAGCTAAGCGGTATGACTGATAGTCTTTGAAATGCCAGAACCTGAGCTGCCTCCAGAACACATTCAAAATGCCCACTGAATCATTTTTTCATTGGAGGCAAGAGCAGAGCTGAAAAGTTAATAAACTATCATTCATCTGTGAAACTCTCTGTCAAAGAGCTACCTAAATGCCCAGCCACCTATTACATATGGCTTATGGAGCTAAACTTATTGGGTCTGAAATAGTATTATTGAGTGATAGTGGAAAGATGTGTGTTAAAATCCGTTTTTTCCATATGCAGATTTCCAAAGGGCTATTCTTTAACACCTGCAGCAGATAACAACACAGATGCAGCATCGTGTGGTACCCAGGAGACCACATCCGGAATAACCTCTGATGGTTTGCAGAAATGTGTTGTCGATTTAGCATGCTGCATGTTATCTAAATGACTTCAGGATGTGAGGCTGCCGTTTCCCCCCTCAAGGCTGCTGGCTGAAGCCAGGTTTCCTTCACTTCCCTCAGCGTGTCTGTTCAGAGCTTATAAGATAGTGCCGCCTCCATCAGAATTGCCTGCTGTTGTGTGAATATACTTTTGATGAGGAAGAGACACTCCATCTTCTACAGGTAGAGGTGGTTGAAAGCTCTCAACACTAGCGTCAGTGTGCCCGAAACATTTGGTCGGTATACTGGCCTTTACAAATGTTCAAAATGGTTTTCTGAGTTTCCACAGGGACGGCTTTTCAAACTGACCGTGCAGGAAAGCATTCCTTAATTACTAGGCAATCTTGTGAAGCGGCCTGCTACCTTTTCAAATTCAAATACAACTGTTTTTTTTTTTCTTTCCTGCCTCTGTCTCTGATAAACAAGCACTGCAGAGCTTTAAGTGAGCAGTTTCTGAATAGTTCAAAGGCGACACAGAGAGGTCTGTAATTAGTCACGCGCAGCTCGTTTGATGAATGCACCTGTTATTTCCCCTTGTGAATATGCAGTGGAAACGCTGCATTGTTTGAATGAATCAGCATTAACGTAATCAGATAGACATTTTTCTTTGTTTGCATTCTGGAATGAAACAATGTATCTGCTTTAAAACTGTACTCAAAATACTTTGAAGTCATTTTTTGTTGTTTTTGTTTTTTGCCCTTTATGGTGGTTGGCGATATACACAAATACCAAAATTCATACATCTGACAGTGAAAATGTCAATGAAATGCAGTATAATAAAGCTTAATGCATTTTCATAAACCAGTGTATTTGGTCGACCAAACAGAGTGCTTGTCAGCATTGTCACCAGAGCTGTGGTCTGTCTGACAGGCAGTCATTCAGTGATATGCAGGTATTGAGAGAGTACTCAGCCTCCTCTGATATGAGAATAGGTCACGGCAGCATTTGAGTCCCCCGCTGGAGTACCAGTGTGTGCACCAGATTTCTGGTCTTGATGCCTTAAACAGACACGAGCTCTTTGCTCTTTGCACAGCTAATTATCCTATTCTCATCCCATTCGTTAAGACTGCGAGTTTCACCCTCCCACTCCTTCCTCCCCAACCTCCCTCCCTTTCTCACATCTTTATGCAGCCCCCAGAGGAACACAATGCAGCCCCAGACCGGCTGGCTGAAGCCATTGTAATCGACCTCATTTCACAAATCTCTTTCCTAATGTGGTTTTCATGGCTGGATGAGACCCATTTGAAATGTAACTGTGCAGGGACAATGATGTTCTCCTAAGCATTTTGTCGGCCTAACCCAATAGAGAGGTTTTAATAGGATGCACAGGCGCAGCTAGCAAAATAATCACACAAGTTCACACTGTGTAAACTTTGCCTTTCAACAAGGCCGTCTCTCCGCTGAGGTTACCTCTTTCCTTGTCAACACCTCTCATAACATAAGAAGTATCATGTTCCCCAGCTGCTGTAACAGCCCAGCTATTTTTTTTTGTTCCAACAAAAAATTTGAATACATAAAAGTCTGAAAGTAAACAGGCTTTAACAGGGAGCCGATTCTGTACAGATGTGCAACTTTTGTGTGGATGTTTAAATTTTTTGTACTCTCTTAGTAATGTCACTCAAAGTTGTAATCTGTAAAACAGATGGATTTGCTCTTAAACCACCATAGCAGCCAGGTATATCCCCTCCAGGCATATATTTGTCAGGTTTGAGAGAATTTCATGTTTATGTAATGTTCCAGTACATCACTTTGGTTTACACAGCCCGTCGCTGTATGTTAGCATTATAAGGATGTGGGTTCAAGGTTGGCCGTGTTTAGAATCCCTCACGTATAGTGAGAGAGTGAGGTTAACCGTGACATTGCTTTTGTAATTCTGGACACAAAGCACTTACGCAGGATGGCAAACTTGACTGTTGATTTTAATCAGGCTTGTCATTTATGACTAACAGAGGTGCGAGGATGCCACCGGATACTTACAAGGTCACGACACGGAGTCAGTGAGGTCTGTAATCACGGGAATTGTCAGATATAATGGCCTGCTCTTTTCTTGTCCAAAATTCGGAATTGTAAGACAGTGTGAAATTTGTGCGAGTGGAGCAGAATGTTGCTGTGGTGCAGAGAAAGACACCATTAAGCTCTTTATCTGTGGTGCCATGAGGTGTAGAATAAAAGCGTGTGAATGAAATGTAACTACTGTACTGATATGTACCGCAATCGTGTGGCGTGTTGGAATTGATGTGGCACCCAGTGACATTTTTGCCGTAGGAGAAAATGGTAAAACGATTAAAATCGCTTGGAAATTTAAAATAAACGTGGTGTTCATTTATAATCTTTCAAACCTCAGTCCGCTTAGGATGAGTTAACATGTGTCAGTAGACTAGTAACAAAGCAGAAATAAATGACTCACGTGGAAATAAATTTAACTTTATGGTCCATGTGTGGTATATGTTTTGACAGAAACAGCTCTTCCATCATATTCTGTAAAATATTAAGTGGAATGGAAACATACAGTAAGATTAGCACAGGGCTTACTGCTATGGTGTATTTTAATCAAACATCATGCAATAAGGTTGCCTTTTTGCCTACGGTAATCATTGCTAATATGACATTTCCCTTCAGGAGAACGGAAGGGGAAGATCTACTGCCCAACCCGAAATCACTAGCTTGCATTTAGTTACCACCAAAACTTATGTGGGAAAGGCTTAAATAGATCAAAGAGAGTTAAAGGCAATAGACAATAAATCTGCTGTCTTGGTAACAAATGTCAGCCATGAAGTAGAAATAATAAAGTCAGAGGATAAACTTTGTACTTGAATGCATTTTTCATGCTGTTGCAACAAGAGCTGCAGTCTTTGAAAGTGTTTTTTTGGGTCTGGTATTACATAAGTTTTATGTCAGACAGGAGCATTAGTTCCAAACAAAGATTCAGGAGGAGAATTTTCAGACAATCCTCATGCAGTTAACAAACCTGTCCCATCCACAGGTATAAAACTCACACTCATCATTTCTTTTTCATGTCAGCTGTTTACAGCATCCTCCTTTCCATCTCCTCTTAATTTCTTTTTCCTGTTTATGATGTTCAAATGGGGGGTCAACAACCTTGGTCCACAGCCAGGGGCTATCCCTCCATTGAACTCATAGCCAGATCTGTACCCCTATACCGTCTTAGACATCAAGGCTAACATTTCTTAGTGTATTAAAATTCATGTCTACTGCATGAACAATCTTGTTTCCAGTATCTCCAGAGAGAGTATTAGAAATTACCATGCCTCACTACCCTTGTGCAAGATCTGTTTATCTAGATGAGGTATAAACTGACATTTCTCTGCATCTCAAACAGCTGTGGAGATCCCCTGGCATCACCGTGGCCAGATCGGCCTCTGCACAGTCAGAAAGGTGCTCCAGGATTTGGGGCAGGCGTCCAGGTCTGCCACAGACATCGGTGCATAATAACCGGCATAAGTCAACGTGTCACGTCTGGGCACAGAATATTCAAATAGAAACTGCCCGAATGCACAAGTGACAAATGACAGTTCGATCTGTACTGGTGTGAGGGAACGCAGAAAGTCTTTTAAAGACTCAAGGAGAGGTGTGGTGCCATGATGCATTGCACAGGTGGACAGATTCATCGGTGGAGGTGTGAGAGTACGTTCTGCCTCAACGTATGCATGGAGACCAAGGAGTTTATCAATGTCTCCTTGACAGTGTAACAATATGGAGACAATGTTTTAGTCATGCACATTTCACCTTGCTTCACACAAAACAATGCTCTCATATTTATGCATGACGGCACTGAACCACCTGCTGCACTTATTTGTCAAGACTTTCCTGACAGGGATCAACATGCATGGGTTAGATGTACAGCCTGTTCACCCAACACAAACTTAACAGAACATCTCCAGGACTTGCTGGCAGAAACTGAGGGTACAAGATAGACTGAATTTGTTCATTGAAAAAAAAATGACTGTTTTGTATTGCTCCTTTAATTTGATAGTCGGTTTGGGCCTTAGTGTGTCACAAGTACACCAGCTGTCTATATATTATACCTGAAGTAAATCCATTTATATTTTGTTCTTGTTTACAAAAAATTGGAGCCAAATTGATTTGTGTTGTTTCAGTGCCTCTCAGTACACATGCATAAATAGACCATGGCTGGCAATCTCAGCAGACGAATGCTACACACATGCATACACACTCACACACACACGTACATGCATACTCACATGCACATGCACACATATACGCACACGCACACATGCATACACACCTACACACACACACACACCAGCTCAAACTCATCACTGGGTTTTTTGTCAGCAGTGCCTTCTGTTGCTTTTTCTTGTTGTGCTGAGTGTGTCCCTTCATCAGGTCTTAGCCGCAGGGGACAGTGGCACCTTTGATGGCCTGGCATCTCTCTCTTTCTCTCTCTCTCTCCTCCGCACACCTCCAGCCCAGGAGACGTCAAGCTGGCATCTGTCCTTCTATCACTGCTGTGCCGTTTGTGCTTCTGTCTGCAGCAAGAGGGAGCGAGAGAATTCTCAGACCACGTCGCCATTGGTAACCCGCCTCACGGAGTTCAAAAGGACCAAATTGAGCATGACTCCGAATTTCTGTCACACCTGTTATATTATGCCTTATTAAGGAAATTTCATCAAGGCGCTGTTGTTGCTGATGTTTAACAGGTGCTTCTGCTACATGGGGAATATAGGTTTTACCAGACGTTAAGACACAATTTGGCCTTAAAGATAAGTGCAATTCTGCAGCCTGACTAAAGCAAATTCAGCAATCCCTAACAGTGTGGGAAGGAAGCATTATATATAACATATCTAAACAAAACATAAAAGCTTGCGATGAAGCCTGCTTTAATTGCATTATGTGAGCTTCTATGCAATGCAGGGTTGAACAAGGACACATCTGTATACTGGTTTGTGTCTGTAAACACACATTATATTACATTACTTTGCATTACATTCCTTTAGCAGATTCTCTTGTACAGAACAATTTCCAGCACAAAAGAATAGAAGTGTATCCATCCAAGTTAAATGAGAAACAGTGTCAGACCATGCTAACAACACTCACAGGCCAGTGAGTCTGAGCACAACACCATTCAAGCACTACCACAAGTTAACTTGTATTAATCTTTAACTAATAACTACATACACATACACAATAAATTCAAACAGCATAATCATCATGAGGACATTGGTATACACAGTCACTAATGTACACGGGGTACGTAGTTATTTTACCCTTTTTTATGGGAATCTACTGCCAGACTCACTTTATTTTGCTTTCACAGGCATATACAGCTTGGGCCTGGATGTCTAATTCACTGAAGCAAGCCTAGCAAGTGGCCCAGTGGAGAAGACATTGATGTGTTTGCTTCTGGAAGCATTCCTTCACACCCAGCTAACTCTCCCGACACAAACAGAGAAGGCCGGGGCAAACAGCCGGTGTTTGGCTGCTTGGCTGGGGCCAGATGTTGTCCAGCTTTGGCGGTGTCAAGCCCAAACAGGAGGCCATAAGCCTCACACCTGGTTTTCCTCTATGCCCTTGCTGGAATGTTCTCTCCTTCACTTCTTCTGCCGGAGTGACGTGGGGTGAACGTTTTTTAGGCTGCCACGTGCCCCCGTTGCCTGCCGCCAGGAGGGAGGGAGGTCGACACTCTCGTCCGCCGTTTGCCCGGAGGTGCCCCGCTTCCTGTGGCCTCGTCAACACGGTTAACAAACAAGCAAACAAACGCCATCTGGTCTCATTGTGGCGAGGCGTACGGAGGAGACGGTGCAGAGCCGTGTTAGGTTAAACCTGTCAGCAGTTCATCTCCCTGTCCTCAGCTCAGACCACTAGCCAGGGAAACGCTGGACCGTACATGCATTGCGATTACTCGCTACGTTAGCAGCTTTCCATCGGCTCACACTGGTTTCTGTTGATGTCAGATCCCATTCACATATCTGTACACCGAACACTACACTGCTCTGTGTGGCAACCTGACCAGGACAGCTGGGGTAGAGCCATGTCACAAGGACATCTAGATCACTACCACTTGCATGCCAGTACATCTCCTGAGCTATAGATGCATTATCTTTTATAAAAGCGTACAGTGATGTTGCTTAACGTGGAGGTTCACACAGAACGCATACTCAAGTCTCAGCACATAGACCTCAGGCTTGTGTGTCCCACGTTGGTATTTCTGTACACTGCACCGCACACCAGCGGAGGCGATCTCTCTAAGGCCTGACTCTTCTTCCTGTCTGCTTTCCACATCCCTGTGCATCAGCAAAGCTGTCTCGCCTCGCTTTCCAGCTCAGTAAATCTCAGAACCATCTCTGCAGCAGCATCAGCACCATCACAGCAATGTGTTTTTAACTTTATCACACCTCTGCTGAGAAGTAACCAGACGTTTTTATAGGGATGGCAATAGGAATATGTTGACGTGCGATTTTGATCGTGGGCCTCATGAGGTCCAATATTGATTCTCCATGTCGAGGTTTATGCGTCCGAGTCAAACGCTGTGGGGTGGATACACCCTCCCAAAATACGGCGCAGTAAAGTTTGCTATCGAGCAACAGTGGTTTACTGCTTTGACGATGCTTTACAAGTTCTTGCTAGTACATAAAAATGGAGTTGCTGCGTGTGAGTGAATTCCCCTGAAGAACACAGAACCGCAAAAAGAAGTTTTGCTCTACATCGAGGCCTTGTGAGAAGCCCTTCTGCGGCTCTCATGAGCGTCAGAGCCTGATGCAATGAGCCGAGTGGCCAGAATTTAAAGGCCATTCTGTTTTATGGAAGCAATTTATTTAGAGGGAGCTCTGGCAGAAAGCACGCAGAGTCAATTAGGAAATGAGTCCGGGGGGAGGCCATTGAAGTCTCCCAGGCTGCCATAAATTAATTCCCAATCAAAACGTCTGCGCTCGCACGATTGAGCCATCACGCTGAAAACCGAAAGGCTCTTCAAAAATTTGGAGGAGGGTTTTTTTTTCAAAGAAAAAAAAGGCTACGCAGGGGAACAATGAACGTGATGAACAGTTACTCAGCAAAATTGAAAAAGGGCCGCTTCGGCTAATTGAAGCTCATGTTTATTCGGTCCATCCCCTCTCCCCAGCCCCCTGGTGTGTCGATACAGAGGTTCGTGTGTTTGAATAACTGCTTGTTTACATAGATGCAGCCTCTCTTTTCCAAGGCTCCCTTGATTGTATGTTGGGGCCTGATCGATTTGTCTGACAAGGATGCAGTGTTGTAATGATCGATTTTAACTGCCCTGAGGGCTGATGCCTCACCCACAATTTGGGAAGAAGCGCTACGGCCCCCCTGGAAGTATCGCATCAGGGCACGCGGGTTCACTGTGCCATCAGACCCCCAGACCACCAGAGCCCTTCCTTTCTTTGGACTGATTTCATTACATTACATGAAAAGCTGGAATTGACCAATCGCTGTGTGGGATTGCAATGGCCTGTTTGATTCATTTACGATTGATCCGACTGGCGTTAAGGATTTATTCCAGAAGCTCTTTGCTTATTGGATGGCCCGTTAAATTGTGTAGCTGACAGCGGATCCCAGCCAGGTGGAGGTCGATAGCCGTGTGCTGAGACATTCATCACCAGTGGGGGGAAGGTATGGGGGATGAAGTTCTGGATTTGTCTAGCTAGCAAGTCTGGCCCCGCCCCCTCCCTTCCACCTGGAAACAGATGTCGGAGCTTGTAGTTTATGGAAAATATGAATAATGTCACTCACTGTCTCCCTGAATGAGCTTTTCTAGAATGTTCAATAGGCTCACCTTTTCACCTGCCTCATTCTTTCGCCCCGTCTATGAGGCGTGACATGTTTCCTGGCAAGGCGTTTCAACCTGGCGCAAACAGCAGAGGCACCCATGTGGGAATCAAAGCTGGGTGCCTTTTTTTAATGCGTGCTGTGAAAGCACACTGAAAGGAGAGAGAGAGAGGGAGTCCTGTCAAGCTCATCACTCAGTGAAAGACTGAGGCAGCCAGTCGGGGCTTGTCAGGAGTGCGGCAGAGTCCCCCTCTGATGGATCCTGCGGTGCTTTCCAGAGAGAAGACGCCTGGAGCCCTCAGTGTCTCACTGGTGAAAAATGCCGAGCTCTGTCCTGAACCTGCACTGTGTAAAGCCAGTCGAGGCATTCCTCACCTTACCTTATAATTCACCCTGAGTGAATGTGCTCTGTTGGCGTTTCCTGCGGGATCCCCCATGCTCTCTTGGGGGTACAGTCGGAGAGTAGTGGCCTCTCAACACCTGCGAGCAGTTTTCCTTTCCTCCACGTGTCTTCCTCTGCTCTGATTCGCTGCTAAAATGTTTGGCCTTTTTTGTCAGTCAGACTTTAGAGTGCTTTGGAAGGAGAGCCTTCACTTGTGCCCCTATGAACTGAAAATGTATTCATGTACTGTAAACTGTTAAATGTTTTGTGAATGTGTTTACATGTCTTAATATGTATAACATTAGCAACAGGCAGGTCTCATTCCATTAGTTTCACTTCAAACAGGTTAATTGTTGTAAATGAGTTGTAATTATCTAATTTTTTGTGCCTGGCCCAGCATGTGGTTAAGGAGTCACACCTGTTTTAATTGCAAGCAGTTAAATACAGGTGTGTGGCTGGAGGAAGGAGGCTTTATGGCAGTTAATTTTTTGCTGTGGCTCTGGTCATGCTAGTTTGTGTGTTTTCAAAATAAGTCATTTGTTTTTGTATGATTTTTTTCCTTTTGTTCATTTTAATGTCTTGTGTGTTGGCCAGCACTGTCACAACACCATGCCTTGTCCCTGTTTTCCAATAACCTGCCTGAACTAAACTATACATGTGATGTGCTAATGTAACCATTTTGTGGCAGTTTGAATCTTCAGAACATCGGAAGACTTTCTGGTACTGTTTCTGCCTGAGGATCTCGCATTTGTTTGTTAATACATCAGTAAGACTGCTTGCCAAACCTGTGTGGAATCTCTGGAGCCTATAATGATGGAGGAAACAATAACCTGATGCTTGTGTTTTCATTATTCCTGTTTGGAGACCACAAGACTGCTGCAAATATTGCTGATTATGTGCAGATTGGGCATATTGCTCTGCAAGGTGAATTTTGTTTTACAGCTTTAAGTGTTGATGATGTAAAAAAATTTTATGCTACCTGTCTAGAATTATGCATTGATGAACAATTTCTAATGGTAGTATTTGTCATGGTACAAACACCCTGCGTACTGTTTACTCATCTGAGCCCTGAGCTAAACTACTGTAATATCCGGCATTGGCCAACACACTGTAGGCCCAGGTCGATTTTCTGTGGAAGCGCCTCTGGGCTGCTTCAGGTTTTGATAAAGACAGAAATAGAGGGGAGCACATGGGAATATGGTTCCCAAAGTGAAAATCCCAAGGGGAATGTCGTCCCTGAGCCAGTCACAAATTTGATACTTGGGAGTGAGCTATTGCACTGTCGAGACCTGTCAGTTGTATCAGACATGCCTGTGAGTGCACTGAAGTGATGCCAGTCACTCACTGCCACGGCTGTGAAGTCATAGCTATCGCCAGGTTTTAATGACCTAAAGCTAAAGGTGTGTTAGTGGAGATGTGGCTTTGGGCATACCACCCAGCCATGTGCCACTGACTCCTCTAACAAGATCAATCTTGCGCGGCCACCAGCCATTCAAAACAGGCCTCATTTTGCCCCTTTCTTTATTTAAACAATCAGAAAGGATGGCAGTTGCATTCTGTATCATAGCAAGCCATTACAAAGTGTCAGGTCAGCGCTGTCCTCACAGAATGATCAACCAGAACTGCAAGCAAGAGATATTTGGCTAAGAAAGAGACACCTTTGTTCTCAGGTATTTTCAATTACTTTTTTTTCCCTCAAGGGAGCAGGGTCCTTAGCTCTTGTATCCCCTCCCCCATAATGTACCTGTACCTCCAGCCTGTTGGAGTGATTAGCTGGCTGTCACCCAGAGGGGCATACACAAAGGTGACTCCATGGTTCTCTCTGAGTTCCCATGTCCACCCTGACATCAGAGACAGAAAAATTATATCCCATCATCGCTGGTGTCTCAGTGATTGATTAGTGTTGTGTTCCTGGTGTGCAGTTAGAGACACAACTGCATATCACAGAATACCAAAAAGCAAAAATCCTACGTCATTGACTGTGAAGTGTCATACCTCAATCCATATTTCACAGCAGTCAAAAGCTATTATGGGATTCATACGCAGTAGTGACAATTGAGAAGGGGTTATAAAATGACAAAATTTTCATAGTTCACATTTATGGAACAATAAATTGTGATTATTTAAATCCCAGTGGTCTCTTTATTTTTCCTTACCTGACATGCTTTCCATTTCAAAAAAGTGGTACCCTTGGTAAATAGCAGATACTATAGTTCTCCTAGAATGGCATAGTTTTGTGCATGTCTTCAGTGAAACCATTCTGTCTGCTCTATTAATGCTAATGGACTGGTTTACAGGATGAGAGGAGTCAGTTCCAATTTTGTTCAGATCATACTCGGATAGATGCACAGCACTAATAGCTATGATCGTACCTGACTGGTCTTTGTATGTACTTAAGCGTTTTTGTATGCGCTCTGGAAAGTCCATTGAATTACACAACACAGCTGAAAGTGAGGATAGATTGTATAACACGAAGATAAAACATCAACAATATATCATTATCCTTAAGGACCTATGTTAATGTAGAAAATGGAGACTGTGGATTCCTTTTGTGTAGATTCTCTGGATGTTTTCATTCATTGGCTTTCAACACAGATATGATATGATATGATAATACCATATTGTCAGGTTTCTCTCAAGGCTGTTTGCATCACAAGCTTCTCTGTTAAACATGACATGGTTACAGTATACATCCAACACAGGAAGACATATTTAGACACTTAGGTACTTCCACTCTGTGACCATCTCAACCTCATTCTTCATTTAAAGTGGGTGAAGATTATTCTTGTCCCTGCGGAAGTCAGAAATGATCTCATTTGTCTCCCTGACGCTGAAGACTAGGTAGTGCTGTCCACACCACTCAATCAACGCCATCTGCCTCTAATCTGAGTGCTGTCTCATCTGAGATTAGCTCTGTGACAGATGAGTGATCTGCATGCAATTTTACAGGATTCTCCCTCACACAGTAAATCAGCAGTGTATATAGCAAATAACAATGGAGAAAAAAACAAAACCCTGTGAGATGTGTGAATTTTAATCAAGGCAGAGTTTTGGGTCTTGACTCTCTACACCCTGCTTAGCAGAAAAACAAATGATTTAGCAGCATTGCTAAGACATTAGTCTTTTGAATCGTGTTAAATGCTGATGAAAAGTCCAGATATAATGCTGTAACATATGACTTTGAGGTCTTTATCTGTTCATATAAGTTATATAACACTGTAATAAAAGCCTCCCCTGTTCCATTTTTTAATGATATGCAAGTTGAGGAGAGTCTTTAAAAGTTTAGTTTGATCTCTTGACATTTCTTGAATAATACATTCAAGACATTTCATTGGAAATGGGGTAGTCACCACTGGCTTGTACTCAAAATGGCCCTTTTACAACCACTAGGAAAAGTATAACCATTCAGAGACCAGTTAAGAAGACACAAAAACAGGGGATAGCCATTCTTAACATATCTTAAACCTCATCTGGTCTAACAGACTTGATTGATAACTGTATGTAAAGATGTTTCCATTGTATTTAAACTGAAAGTTTGGTTTTGTGCAATCTGTGATTGCACCCAGTAAAATTTTGTTTTTCCTCATCATTCTGTTGACTAAAATCTTTCCTATCAAAAAGAACATGAAATAAATTCAAATGCACAGTCTGTTCCATCCATGCTGTTTGGCATCGGGGGTGGTTTCTTACCACACCCAGATGCTGTTCTCCTGTCAGTCTCTTCTTGCATTGTCACAATTAAAATGCTCTTCAATGCATTTTCCTTGCCACCCTGCCTGTATCTGACAAGTGTATTGATTTCACAATGAAATGTTTGCTTTTTCAGAATATTGTTATATAAAAAATTTTTTGCTTCAGTTGCTTCATGTCCATATATTCTGTGAGATCCACACTTGTAGGTGTCCGTTTAATTAACTGTCAGCAGTAAAAAGGTCCCAGTCTGTACACTCGAGACATGATTGAAGATCGTTAAAATGTTCTCAGAGAGACTGTGGCTCTAAAAAATCATCATTTTTAAGATGCAGAGACTTTTTCCTTATACTCCTTGAAAGATGACCTCTGTTTTGCCTCTTCTGGGTGATTTTGTACGTGTGTGCTTCCATAAATGCACAAGGGTCTGTCCATTTGGCCGTCCTCTTAAAACTGCTGTGTTCCTTCGGGGTGCAGAAATACAAGCAGCCATTTTCTGAGCAAAATCACTGCTGCATGGCAAGACTATCCCATGCAGCCTGAGACACAGAGGAAGGAAAATCACTGCAGAAAGTTTAATGGGTCACTTATTCAATTTCATTACAAATTATCGCTTTGCTTTTTTTTTGTTATACTTTGCCACCACTCTTTTCTCTTTGCCACATATTGATCAATATGTGATGATCGGTGATTAGCTAAAAGGAGACAAGAACGGACAGTTTCAGTGTAGGCGTTTTTTTTGGGAGAAGCTGTTTCTGTTGAGAAGTTGAAGCACTTGCGATCCTAATTGCAATCGGCATGCTTGTCCCATTCCAAGGGTGTGAGATGCGGCCAATTGTTCACTATCTAACACAGACGGAGGGCGCAGTGTCATGAAGAGGGCCTGAAAGCTATTTTCCTCATCAGACAGACGGAGAGTCAGTGTGTGGAGAGCTTGAACAGTGTGGTGAGAGAGAGAGTCACCGCAGACTGGCCAATGACTTCAGTGGGGGTGGAGCCGCTAGCTGGCCATGCTTAAAAGGTGTCCAGAGCAAGATGTACTCAGTGTCTTGCTGACTTCTGAGGAAAGATAACTGTGGTTTGATTTTCAGCCCTGATCTTTCTGCAGTCACACACACTGACACACACACACACACACACACACACACGCGCGCGCACGCGCACACACATACACACTCACATGCACACGAGCACACAACTATGTACACACGCACACACATAAATGTGCACGCACGCATACATACATGCAGGCATGAACACACATGCACTCACATAACTGTGCACACACACACATCCCCACACACATTTTACAGGAAGTTTATATTGAGTTAACAGGAACAGGAGCTCTTCCCATCAATTCCTTGGCAGAAGATTGTGATATGTTCCATTTATTCTCTGTGATGGACAGGATATCAAAGACAGGAACTGAAGGTGCAGGAGGCTGGGGGGGATTAGAAAAGAGGAGACAGTCATCTGACAATTCCTTCTCCTCACCCGGTATCTTCTCTGCTTTAAATTACACTCTTACAAATTGCACATAACAACTTGAAAGCCACCTGGAGATAGCAGGTGCACAGAGGAGGCTTTTACAGGAAACCAAGAGCAGCGAGCTTTCGCGCACTTCCAGGAAGTCAGGTTTGAGTTTAAAACAGTGCTGCTTTTAAACACCCTGCAGACTCACTTCATCCTCATCTCTGTTGCCTGTTTGTGTGCATTAATCTCTGCATTATCCCTTTCTGTAACTCTGTATTACGATTGGCTCATTGCAACCATTACTCGTGGTCACATCCCAGTGCGTCTGGTGCAACTGGTTACCAGTGAGGGTCAAGTCCGATTGCAACCAGTGTATATGGTTAGTGGTAAAGAGCATGGCTTAGAACCAATAGGTTGCTGGTTCAATTCCCCTGCTGAGGCACTGCTGCTGTAACCTTGGGCACCCAACCCAGAATTGCCTCAGTCAATATTCAGCTATATAAATGTATAACATGTAAAATTGTAACCTATCTAAGTCACTCCGGATAAGAGTAACTTACATCTGCTAAATGGCAATAATGTAAAGTAATACATACGGTCACATGTAATATCAGAATGAGCCCAAGCTCCCATAACTGTCTCCCCCTTCTCATGGTCGCCTGAAACCATCACTAGACCAGCAGCCTCTGTGAATTTCTTTCAAGGCAAAAACAAGAATTTAGGCTTATGCTTCTGCTAGAACCTAGAGAGAACCCACTCTACAGGAAAACAAAACAGGCTGAGTCATTCTCTTTATTTTAACGCCATGCATTTGCTCCTGCTACCACTGCTGCTACTGCTGCCGGTTCATTCATATGAGTTCCACAGTGATGTCTCAGAGACTTGGAGTTCTCCCAGCGTGCTTGCTTTGACCTAATTGCCTGTGTAGTAACCGGTTTGAACAAGGAAGGGTTGATCTGTGAGGCCCGGCCTACCAAGAGGGAAAATCATGCGCTCAATAATATGAAACGCCTCACTTCATTAGACTAGGCCAGAGACTGTACACCTCCTGCAGGTGGGCGGGGCCATGGTGACGGACAGTGATGAGTCATCAGTGCTCCGTCAACAACATCACGATTTCTGCATGCAGTGCCCTTCCACCTTACTGCTCTCTCCAGCTCAGTGGTAAATAACCACAGATAATTAAATATTAGTAGATCGGTCTCCACGAGAGCCGTGGTAGCCTGACGGCTTTGGAGAGACAGCATACCTCTAATTAAGCCTGACAATCAGTTCATCAGAGGGCTGAGGCGTGGAAGGGAATGCATTATGAGAAATAACACAAAGCACATGCGATGCCATGAAAAAGGAACACTTTACGAGAATGAATGTGCCTTTTTCAGTCTGGTCTGAGATACTTGTCTGAGACACCCAGCCCACAAGACCTTATGGAGACTCAGAGTGAGCCTACAGCACACATAACAGGATGAGCGCCCCATACAACCCCTACCTACAGGCACAATCTCCGTCTATCCGAAGAGAAAAGCACTAGAATGGAAAAAACACAGCAGACTGTTGACATGCACATTATAGCGCTCGTAACCTGTATTTGGCAAAGCATGCTGTGTGTCATTGCAGCAATTAATTACTTTGAGTTGATTCTGAATTTAAGAGCGCAAACATGTGGTTTGCCTCATAGATGCTTCACCTACCGGCGAGTTCACCAGTCTGCTACCACTACAATTACTCTCGATTGCTTTGATAAGTTTCCCAAAAGATTAGGTTAGAATTTAGATGAGGTTTGTTAGAAGACAAAGATCAAAAGTCTTACTTTTTTTTTCAACTGCTTTGATTTATTTTTTAATAGATTGTAACAAAGCGCAAAATTCTTAACGCAGCAACCCTCTCTCTCAACTCTAGGAGGAAAAGCCTCTGAAATATATAAAGCCCAGTTTCTCCAGTCAGATTTGATAAGTTCACCTTGCAAAAGTAAAGACTACGCCAAGACACAAAATCATTACCAATTTTTTGATTTAGAGGTTCTCACAATCACTTGCATACTTTTCTTGAAACATCACTTGCGTTCTCAAAACAGTTCAGACAGAACTCAGATCTATGAAATGTGTTTCAAAATGGCAAAATTCAGTTGTAAATTGCTCTGTCATTCACATAAGACTCTCAATGTATCAGATATATATTAGAAAAAAACAAAAACAGCGCATCAAAACTGCATTTGTCATACAACGAAAAATTCACAACATCAGCCATTTCACAAAGGTATAATAAATGCAAACTACAAATGCTGATATGATTTTTCAATGCTTGAAATGCCATCTCCTTTTCGTTGTTCAACTACTGTATGCCGCATAACTACTTGCAGAGTCATATGATACTACATGTGCTTACAGGATCTCAGTATCTGGGATTCATCTGGGTGAAGGAGCAGCTGACCTCTTTACAGGAAACTGGGTTGGTCAAACTGTCCAGCTTCTGACAGTGACAAGCCTTGGTTTATGACATGGTCAATTGCTGCTCACCTGATTTTGTCAGAGATGGTTCATCTTGATTATTAAGCACTATGATGACCACAACCATGACCACCACGACAATGAGCATGACCACGAACATTACTAGTCACTTCTGAGGCTTGTTCTATATTGCCACAAACAACTGCTGTTTCCCCAGAGCCTTTTATGTTTTGATGTTATAATTATCAGTTATCTAGCTCAACATTCTCATATGGCAAACGCAATTTGTGAGAATAAACAGATACTATGTGATAATAACGTATTTTGCCTGTATGGCAATTGGCATTTGAAATAGGGCCTTATGGAAGAAAATGACCTTTAAAGCATTGAGCTGGTGATTAAGTTTAGATTTTTATATGCATCAGTGAGAAAATTTGTCAGAATGTGAGTACTTTACACCTCACCCTAGAGTTATTAGAGGTTTGCATGATCTTCTGAAAAATGGACCCAAAGCACTTTCAAAATTGTAAAGGAATGTCAAGTTTGTTTGGAGACGTGCAGGTCTGATGTAGTTCTTTCTTAGGCAACACTTCCCTCTTGTGGCCGTAGGGCATAATTACAGCTGCTTCTCTGTGTACTCGGGAATACATTCAGGGAAAATATAATTTGTCAATAAGTAAGCCAATAAAACGACAAAACAAAAGAAATACAGAGTAAGACCAAGCTGTGAGGTACCCAATTCTATTGTACTTGGTATGGTGTCACTTCAGAAAACAGATTCATTAATATAAATGTCAGTGGATTACAAAGGACTCAGATTTTCTGTAAACAGGTCTATAAATACTTTTCATATGTGAATAAAAGTTTGTTTGTAGCCATTCAGTTCATGCATGACAGCAAGTATACCGACACCACGTAAATAAACTGTCAAATCAAAGTATGTGAGTTTGTTTACCGTGTTGCATCATTGACTTCTGACAGACAACGCAGCGTCTATATGGTCGCCGTCCGCCATCTGGTGGAGATACAAGGAGTAGCAGTAGATGCTTTCGTTGCTTGAAGCTTTTTCTGTTGTTACAGAGGGTTGAATTATGAGATGACACGTCAGAATGAAGCTGACTGCACAGTGTTCTACTCACCATCAGTCATACCTTTCAGGAACATTGCTATTATCTGCAAAATAATGTTAGTATTTTTTTCCTTTTCCTTTTTCAGGCTTGGGTCTTCATTAATTTTTTCACTTTAATGGTGAACTTGTGAAACCATGGCCGACATAAGCTTGATTGCTTTTTTCCTCATAATTTCATTATAGCACACAGCATGGATTGTACACTCGCACTATAATTGCCTAGTTATTTTCCTTTTTGACAGGTTGTTTTTTGGTTTCAGTGAACAGAAAGAGCTTTTATGTCTTCTTGTTTTTACTGATATTATATAAAGGCTCGTTTTTTTAGTATTTATTTTTAAAATGATATAAGCATGACAAAACATAGCAGAAATCTATGTTGAAAGGCTGAGTGTGTTACACCAGTTGCATTTGGGTTTGATAACAGCAATACAGGACAGGCAGAACTATTAAAGTACATTCATTCACACAATAGAACATGTTTGTTCAATAGAGTCCAAAATGGGGAAATTGAGACATCTTGGCATTCAGAGCTTGTGTACTTCTAAGCGGCTGTTTGTATAGAGACTGTAACTATTGAAGTATAACCCGTACAGGGAGGTGAGAAGAATACACCTTGTTACAGGTAATGACTTAGCTAAGTACTTGTACAAGTCTGTAATAGACTGGAGTGAACAGAGGAATTGAATTATTGATTTGAATTATTGAATGTGGTGTACTGCCAACTTTTCCATCCCCACAAGTTGGATACTGAGGGTCAATGCTTACTGACCGTCCACTGTGAGGACAGAGAAAGGAAAAGCATACATACATACATCTGCTTCCAGGTACAATACAGGGAAACAGATCGGCTCTAAACAGCATACCCTGCTAGCACTTCAGCAGTGCCCTTCTGTTTGACCCACATTACGGTTAATAACTGTTTTCAGTCCACAAAGATGGCTGTTACACTATTAGAGTTGAACTGTTATTTTTCTTCATTGCAGCCGGGGACTTTCTTCTCCCATTCATTTAATAATAATTTCCATTTTGCATTTTCAGGCCTGCAGCATTGGCAGTGGGTCATGCAAGAAAGAGCTAATGTCTCTGCAGATCAGTGAGTGGTATCAGTAGGGCTGGAGGGAAAGGTCTTCATGGCTGGGTCAGGGCTGATCTGACATACTGAGCTAGGTCGTGTGATTACATTTCTCAAAGTGCTGTAGTGTTCGGCATGCTGCATGTATGTATGTGCTTGTGTAGCTGGTGTAATCAGGTCTTCAGAAATGATACTAAAGACCCAGTGCAAATGGAGCAGCTGAAGCAGCTGAAGATTATTGTGGCTGATTACGAGGCTGTTACTGAGCATGTGCAGAGAGATGCAGTGGAACAGAGGGTTCGCAGGGAGTGAGGACAGGTTAATGTGGTGATGGATGCATAGACTGTGCAGACTGGAGGGTAAGTTCTGCTTAATCTTTTTTTACTGAGTTTTTACCAAATTGTTCCTTTTCAGTCATAGCTAGGGGACACAATCACAGGCTACTGAAGATGCATTATGAGCCAGACTGAGACTGTGAATCAGCAGAGCACCTGTGATCTGGGGAAACTAAAGCAACAAAATAAGGCTCATCTTAATCCTATTCCTTTTGATTCTGCAGATCTGACAGAGTAGTTGTGGCTGAGGAGGAGTTTCAGTGTTTTCCCTAGCGAACTCGTGGGGTGACTGAGAGCCCCGTTTGAAAGTTTGTGATGGCTTTATTTCCCTTAAGAAGTTCATTGTTGCTTGAAGCTCCTGTTTTATATTTTTTAGATGTGATTGGCAGCTGGAATTGATCACTCTGGTTAATACCCTCTGGCCTTGCTTCCTTTAATCTATGATGCATGCCTTTGTCTCTTGTCCTGCTTGAATCATACACTCAGCATTGCATAAAACATTGGTGGATATTACTTCAGATTGTTAATTACCTCCACTTACTCATAACTCACTTTTAACCAAATATAATCCACAGGGCAGTCTGGTCCAATCTCACAGAGAGCTTGAAAAACTACAGTTCATTAAAATATCATGATTGCACAATGTATCAAAGAAAGAAAAGGCAAAACAGCGCCCTCTATTGATAGAAGGCCATACTACCTTGATTCTCCCGAGTCTGAGGATTCGAACTTTGGTGAAAAACACTTGATGGCCAAATCATGGTGTCACTGACGGCAGACAATCATGACAATAATATCTGAAAGCAGTCCAGAGTAAACAACCCCCCTGTAAATGCCTAATACCTCTACATAATTGTGGGTTCAGCTTTGTCACTGTCAGTCATATACAAGGGAAAGCAGCTAATAGTTATGCAGCAACCTGATTGGTATCAAATTATAGCCCTTGGATTTTTTCACAGTGTGGAATCTAGCCAGCAGCAGGGGACAAAGTGTATATGGACCTTGACAGATACAAAGATTGTTATTATTACTAACTAAATGCATTTACAGCAATGTTTTCTCATTTGTAATTGGCAGGCAATTTGGGCTGGAATTCATTTTAGATGAAAAATTACCTGATCAGAAAACTGCC
This sequence comes from Megalops atlanticus, assembly GCA_019176425.1. Taxonomy (NCBI): domain Eukaryota; kingdom Metazoa; phylum Chordata; class Actinopteri; order Elopiformes; family Megalopidae; genus Megalops; species Megalops atlanticus. The sequence goes on from CM032882.1 coordinate 33,144,991, forward strand.
AACCTGCCCAAGAGAAGGCTACAGTCTGCCATTTCAGGCAGTCTCAAATTTAGATTTGCTAACTAACTTTAAAATATAAATAATTTATGCTTAAATGCAAAGGGAAAAGTTTTAATCAATTTGCCAAATGAAGTAAACACTAGCGGAAAGAAAAACCATGTAGGCCCGAGCTTCAGACTTTTTAAGCATAAATGAATACATTTATGCTAAATCGATACTATTTTGAGACAGATGCTCTAGTTGCCACTCAGTGCTCTCTTTTCCAATCTTCTCATACTCCAGGACCTTCAGGAGTCTGAGCTTTGTGGAGGCCAGCTCGATGGTCCTCTCTAATATCTGTGTCTTCTCCCTGTCATCACCCTCTGTTATAGCTAGCTTGAAACTGAAGCAATCCCACCTGTCGGTATCATCTTTATTTTCAGTCTCTGCCTCTTTTTGGACCTTCTCCATCTGGTGATGTGGCAGCATTCCTGCACACCTGTGCATCTTCAGCTTCTTCTGCAGGGACTGCTGCAGCATCCTGACTCCTTGTTCTGCTTCTCTCTCTGCAGCTCTGTCTCTGCTTGTGAAAGTTGTACCCGGGGTACTGAGGCACGGCAGGCTTTGCTGCCACATCTCCCCACTGAGCTGCTCCTCCAGGTCTCTCCTCACCTTTGCGGCCTCCAGCAGCCCTGCCATTATGCTGGGCTGCTGTTTGGCCGTGGCCCTGAGTCTGATAGCATCAGTCTCCACCGTCTGCACATTTTCCTTAGTTTCAGCCGTTAACTTGCCCATCCTGTCGGTGATGATCAGTTGCTTGGCCGTCCATCTCCTCCAGCTGCTGTTGGAGAGGCATCTGCTTGCTCCACATCTGCAGCAGCTGCTCAGGCAGGGCCTCTCGCTGAGTCCTGGGCTGCTCCCTCTCAGAAATCAGCACCACCTCCATTTCCTTCAGCTTCATTATCAGCTTCTTCTCTGGCTGCATCTAATGACTGAAGTGTGCTTTGTGGTTGTACTCTGTCACTGCTAGAGCCAGGGGAATGCAGTAACGTCTATACTGAGCCTGACAATACCAATATTTACTATGACATCAAAATCTTTAGAATTGTACTGTTACCAGAATTCCACACAGCTGCCCATTGTGACCGGCCACCATGGTTGGCATGGGGGACAGCTGCTCCCCTCACCAAAAGTGTTGCCACTCCATCTCAGTCAAATGTGAATATCTGTTATGGATTTGTTCCTATGATGGAATACTCTAACAATCTCTTTGGTCAGGCAGCTGTATGGCTAAGCAAGGGTGGTCTTAGCTCATACTTGGCTGGGAGACCTCCTGGGAACACTCTGTTGCTGCTGTATGTGGTGATTGTGGTCCAGTAGAGGGCAGGCTTCCTTGCAAACCAAACAGCACACCAATGCCCCAGTACAGTGACGGGTAGACTGTGCTGTCGGAGATGCAATTTAAATGTCCTCCCTGTCTATGCGTAGCCAATTCATTTTGTCCTCCTAAAAGTGAGTCCATCGCATTTGTTTCAGATATGTCGCTTGGGGTATAGGGATTCACTTTATCAATATTGGTCACCTTTATCAGTCTATCCAGATGAAGTAAAGATCAGATCTGTATGTCATAAACGGTGGTGGCTTCTTGACGTCATCCTGTAGGATTTGTTTATCCTGAAATCACAGGGTAATTATGTTTGAGTTTGATTTTATCAAATGGTTATCTCAAGCTGAGAAGATACTTAAGTCATGACTTATATCAAAATGATTATCTGAAGATCACAAGATAAATTAATCAAATGGATCTTTTCATGAGACAATGGTAATCATTTTACAGCTCACTTATCTGTGATCATGCATACTGCAAGCTAAAGCTTGTTGATTCACGTCAGATATCAAAGATATCATTGATTTTTCAGTTGTATATATCCTAATGAATAGCGTAATGGCAACTTGAAGAATGCGGCGCTGAAAGTGGCACTAAAGGTTGTAGTCCCACTGAGCAACAGCAGATGGCAGCAAAATGACATCAAGGTATTTCTCAGCCAACATTTTGTTTCAGGGTAGTAAAACTGTGAATAGGCCCTCATTTCTTCACCCAAACAAAGGTGATCACAGAGTTTTTGAGAAGTTTATAGCAGATTATGAACCTTTGATGCTGAATTACCATAAGATAAACTACAGCTAAGCCATCATCTCTGCTGTAAACAAATTCAATGAAGAATGTTTGAATTGATGTAAGCTCTTTTTATGTGCCATGACTTTGCTGAAAATTGTTGGACCCAAAACAGCCAATGATATGACAAAAATCATATCAAACTTTTATGCATGATGCCTTCCATATTTTACAGAGATCTCTGTCAAAAATGTTGACATGTTCTTCCCTGTTTTTAGAATATTATCAATTATTGTCAATGCTACTCAGGAGATACACAAGTGCTACAATGGTGTTTTTCACTGTTGTCTTTTGTTAAAATATTTTTGAACTCAAGTGAAACCTTCAGTGTTTTTGGACTGAAAGTGTATTCACATCACAAAGAGCCATTTACATTGACATTTTAGCTTTAGACTTCTGTAAATTTGCATAGCAAACATTCCTTTCTGTTGTACTTCTGTACTAATGATGGCAATCCAAGAGCAAATTTTTTATTAGCTGTGGCAGCCAACCAAATGAAGTCATTTCCACAGAAAAAGCACATTCTTTATATAAATATCCCTTTTGGATTTTACCCCAAGAGAGGGGCAATGACTCACTTCATTATATCAATACACGAAGGGGAGAAGATTCCTCAGCTAACATCAACAGCAATTTCATATTCTGCTTTTATAAGGATTTCATGGCATCCGCCTCACAACAGGCTTCATAACTCACGAGAGCACACAGAGCAGAGAGGGCATTAAACACTCTTCAGACCGGGAAACCCACGGTGTCTGCATACCATCACATTTTACCAGAGGGAACTTTGATGTCGAAAGCAGAAAAAAGAAAATTTATCCCCTCAGCTGCAGAATACATGCACGCTGTCACAAAGACAACACTTAATCACAGACACCATTCAGGGCCCGGTGATTAACAATAAGGGGGGGATTCAGATTGAGGGCATTGTGCCCCCTTAAAGCTGAGGAGATTTGTCTAGTTTTCTCAAAAGGGGCAGCCTTCATACTTTTCCGTCTCTCCGCGAACCACTTTGATGTGGAGGAGATGACTGAGAAACGGGAAGCATGGCTCAATTTGATTTGGCCAATAAAAAGGCAGGGTGTTGGGGGGAGTGAGGTGGTGGGGGTCTGCGGTTTCATAAAAAAAGTCAATTCACGTAGAATGAAAAAAGAGAGAGACATTTCATTTCAACCAGTGTATCAATCTGCCTGGAGTGAGAAGAAAGAAGGAAATAGAGGGTGAATGAGAGAGAGAGGGTGAGACGGAGAGAGGGGAGAGAAAGCAGGTTGTGAGAAAGAGCTCCGGTCGGCAGTTCTTTAGAAAAGGCGTCCCCTCTCCTGCTGGGCCCAGCTCGGCTCCTGTCCCTGTGTCACAATGCCACTGCGGCGGCGGCCTCCTGTCCCCCAGCTGCCCTCCATGTGCTAGCGGAGCGCTGACAGCAGGGCCGCAGGACCCCAGCATATGGAGCCCAGACAGCGGGGGCTGCCCTCCTCCAGGGCCCCCCCAGACAAGCAAAAGAGCGGCCGAGCATGGAGCCTCTGCCTCACACTGGGGAGCAGAAGGAACCTGTTGGATTATACTATGCTACACTATACTATTCTATACTATACTGTACTATACTATACTATACTATACTATACTGTATTGTACTGTACTATACTATTCTATACTACACTGTACTATAATGCTGGGCTATGCTATGCATCATACTGTATTATGTTATACTGTACTAAATTGTACTGTTCTATATTACACAATGTTATGCTGTACAATACTGTATTGTACTGGACTTTACCATAGAACTTCATCATACTATAGTGTACTGAACTATATTATACTATGCTATAAAATGCCACTCTGTAGTAAAATATATACTTACATATACAATAATATTCTGCACTATACTGTATTATACCATGGTACCCCATACAATGTACTACTGATCAAATCATACCATACTAGACCATTCTTCATGACACAAAACTATGTGATACAAAATGATACTATACAGTACTATACTATACCACACTATACCATTCAGTGCTATATTATACTGTATAATTCTATTTTGTACTTTTCTGTGCAGTACTTTTCTGTGGTAATCTTCTACACTGTATTGCCCGTTGCTGCTCTTTACTATTGTGCTGTACTTTTGTATACTGCAGCATTTTATGCTACTATGCTTTGCTATACTGTGCCATACTTACTATTCTATACATTTTTATTTTGTGCTTTAGTTCATTTTGCTATACCATACTCTCCTATAGTTTATTTTCCTATACCAATCCTTACAATGCTACTAATACGAACTAACAATTTGTAATAGTAATATTATTAACTGCCATACTCAAAACTTGTTCTGAGCTGCAGAAGCTTCAGCAGGTTTGGCTACTATAGTGAGTGTATACAGTGCCATATTATGGGGAAGAGGGTGCAAAAGATCATATTCAGTTAGACTTTAAAGGAAAGGTGTACAAAGCGCAAGTACTTAACAAGTAAGTACTTAACAACTGTGGAGTTACCAGACAGAATGCGTAGTGTTTTCTGCTGGAGGAGGAAAGTTCTCTAAATTGCTCCCCTGTTCTGTTAATCCTTCTTTCCTTCCTGCTTTGACTTTGTTATTTTCCATGACTGCCCATTTAAATCACAAATGCAAGAGGTTGCCATTCATAGTTATCGACTGCTTGTGTAGAGTGAAAACTACATTTCAGCAGATCATGGCTTATTTCACTTATTTGTATTTGTGTTTTTAGCATGAACAAAAATGGTCTTACAAAAAGATATAAAAGATGATGAATACAGGGATATCTTCCCACATATTAGTACTGTATACTCCACGTCCCAGAAGAAAAAGAAGTCTCTCTTTACTGCCTAAGAGGGAATCAAAACTCCAATGACTCTCACCCAGATTCCTCTGGGTCGGGCCTTTTGGATACCATTGGGAAAAAGACATATGAGCATTCCCATGTCTTTAAGAATGAACAGTCATACAGAGTTACCTCAGAGTCTAGAGGCCTGTGAAGACATGGCTACAGCTTGACTCACTCAAAGGACATCTGTTACTCCACAGTCATGTGGAATCTTGGTGACAAAACTGTTATAGACTGTCATAGACTGACACAGTTTAAGGGCAATACAGGAGAAGGGAGCTCTGTCTTAGCAGATCACTGTGTGCTACAGGGCAGATTTGTGCCTGTACTCCCCTTTCAGGCAACACATGACTGGCTTCTGGATGGCTCCCGGTTCCACTGGCTCCCGGTTGCAGCCAGGATCCACTTCAAAACCCTGTCCCTCACCTTTTCTGCTGCAAAAAAGTCCCCCCCGACCTACCTCCAGGACCTCATCCTACCCTACACACCCGCTCGACAACTTCGCTCTGCTACATCCGGACGCCTCGCTCCTCCCACCAACAGAACGAAAGGCCCATGCTCCTCTCATCGTCATTTTTTCCATCATCGCCCCCAGTGGTGGAATGAACTCCCCACCCCCCTGAGAACAACTCCTTCACTCCAACCTTTCAGACGTGGGCTGAAGACATGCCTCATCAGACTATACCTGTACTGACACCAGTGCCATTTGACCTTGTAAACTCTACGATTCTTGGCTCATACTTGTAGCACTATCTCTTATGCTGTATTTGTAGCACGTCTTTGCCTAGGTAGTATAGCAGCACTTTATTGTCCCAGTGACTGTATTTGATATATGTAACCTCAGATCAGATTAGTTACACTGACCTTGTGCTCAGCTTCAGCACTATCTGCATTGTATGACCCGTACACATCTTGCCCTTGTGCCTGTTGTTTGCTCACTATTTGCACTTTTGTACTTCGCTTTGGATGAAAGCGTCTGATGAATGAATAAATGTAAATGTAAATATGATAAATCTTTTTTTTTTGAGAATGCCCCATTTCTCTGAAACGTCGCTTGCTCGTGTGTTGGATGCCACTCGTTCACAGCCAACAGATCTCTCCCTCCATCCTCTCCATGGCCGGTTTCCACAGATACCAGAGGGTCCCCCATAGCACGCGACGCATCTGAGGAGCTAGAGCCGAGCCGAGAGGCTGGCCGGGCTGCCACATGCACACATGCACCTTTCAGCGCGGAGGAATGAATGAGCGCACAGGCCACACACGCCGTCTCGGAGCTAGAGGGCCAGCCACCAATACCAGGAATGCTTTATCTGGATGCAAGAGCCGTGTGTGTGTGTGCGTGTGTGTGTGTGTGTTTTTTTGGCCTGCTCTCACCCCTGGTGATTCTAACATTAACTAATGTTGACACAGTGCAGGAATATGCCGCCATTCTGATGCTAATGGAAGATTTAACCAGCTCCTTAACCACGGCCTGCGCTTTCTCTCGGCCGATACTCAGCCCGGTCTCGTGAGAGCCACTGCGAGGGCCACTTGTCCTCTGTTGATGGTGGAGCTGCTCTTGACAGAGTTTCAATACCTCCACTCCGCTCACACTGCCGTGGTCGCCAGACCTGGGGATAATCCCCCCACCCCGGCAGAGAGCAGGGGAAAGGAATGGGAGGGGGGGGGAGTCAGTGAACTGTGAATCTGGCCACTCTGATCCCCTGTTGTGAAAGTCTAAACTACAGGCCCGGGCATGGTTCTCTGTCTGACTTGGCTGAGTGGTGCACATGCAAGAGAGGAATTATGCAGGTCTTAGGGATCAGTAACTCTCCTCACAGGGTTTTAGTCATAGAGAGACCTGGGAGCAAAACTAAGTGCAGGTGAAATGTAATTATGAGAACATTAAGTCTGACCAAAGGATTGAGACAGGGATCTCTGAGACTGTCAAGGGTTTGCATTGTTCAATCACAAGAAAGACAGGTTTTTTGAAATGCATAGTGAGGTGATGACAATTTCATTTTTTCTCTTAGCAGAGAACGAGAGTCATGCTGTGTGTCTCCAAGGAAGGAATTTTATCTTGCGTCTGTCCTTATCCACCTTGGTTTTTACCGTAACACCCCAGAGAGAATTCAAAGGATTGATTCAGTTAGTCGTCCAAGTATTATACCCTATAGAAAAATATTGAAATCAGAATGTACCATGCCAATTATGATATATGTATATATCATATTTAATTCAAGATATTGTATACATGTTGATTGGTAAATTTGAAACAATCTGTAATATCTTGAAAGCTATTCAATAAAAATGTATTTTATGTGAACTGTAAGATCTTATGTTTTCTCTTAAAATGCCTGAGCATCCATCCCTTGTTTTCTTAAATATACCCTCTCATTCTCCTAAACAAGGCAGAGGATGCCCTCATCTGGTTAGAGCTTGAAGTACAAAAAAAGTTTTAATTAAAACAGAAAAATGTTGGTATTGTGATAAGCAAATAATACAGATTCTTAGACGTGGTAACTGAACTGGACATATCTTGCATCTGATGAGTTTTTCTCTGATTGTCAGGCAGCACCGGTGCTGGATCTAATAGGTGTAATGGACCTCAGCGACTGTGCTGACTGATACCACGACAAGCAATAACTTTCGGTGGCCCGCCGAAATAATAACGATAATCGAAGTGATAATGGCGGCCCTAAGGACAGTGGCGACAATGCTAATGATGGTGAGAGGATGGTGGGCAGGCGGGGCCCGAGGGGGGGGCGGTGGGGGGGTGGGGGGGCTGGGAAAGGGGGCGGAGAGCGAGCAGGGGTCTCTGGATCCGCAGATGCACAAAACAGGAGAAAGGGCAGGTGGTCATTAAAACTGCTGTAATCCCCTCCATGAATAGCTCAGAGATTCTCCTTCACTGTGGGGCTGGCAGGAGAGCGAGGGAGAGAGAGAGAGAGACAGTTAGAGAGGGAGAGGGAGAGAGAGAGAGAGGAAGAGAGGGGGAGCCGGGCGCTGTTTGATGATGGGGTCCCTGGGCTCTTTAGTTCGGGCCGGGGGGGTTGTGGGGGCTGTGTATCGGAGCGGATGTGTTAACAGTTTCAGGCTCAATGGAGGGAGAAATCCGCACAAAGGGAGGTGTACAAATATTGTGGGAAATCCGTCTGCTCTTTAATATTTCATGAAGCCCCCCAATCTATTCATGGGACTCCATTCCTGTGGAGGGGCGCGCATTCAGCCCCACTCCCAGGCCTCAATGGGCAGCCCTTAATTGAGTGCCCGCTCATTCTTCGGGGCCCCGGAGGATTGTTCCCGGTGAAAGCCCCTGCCTCTTCATCCTCCTCTTCTTCTCTCTCAGAGCGAGAAAAGAAAAGTTTTACCGGGGTGGGTTGGTTGGGGGGTGATAATAATGGCAAGGAGAGAGGCGCGGTGCTGCAGTTGTGTGGAGGTGAATGAAGGGCCCACTGCTAATCCCCGCATGCCCTGAAATGCAGGCCCGGGTGAGCCTGGGAGGCCGGCTCCTGTGCCCGGGGGTACCGCAACAGCTGCAGCTTTAGGTGCTTCTGTCCCTGCTCGGACAGTCTGACTGTCCTGCCTGACAACCCGCCAGAAAGAGCTTCTCTTTACCAACCTTCGCAATAGAATCTCTGCCACCCCCCACGTCCCTGACAGAACCCCTCATGCCCCCCCCAGAAGAATTTCTGCCCGCTTCCCTGAAAGAACGTCTCTCTCGTGGAGTAATGGCTGCCCAGCTGTCAGCCGGAGTGTCAGCTCAGAACAGCACCACAGTGTGGGGAATGTGAAAAGTAATGCGGCTGTTTTAATCACTTTCACTGTTTGCCTTGTGATAGATCTATCTATGTGTATCTCACCATTGCTGGGTAGTTGAAGACAGCTTGAAATGTTGCAACATGTTTTCAAAAACCTCTGCATTTTGGTGTTGCCTATTAATTTAAAGTGGGCCCAACCATCAAAACTCCTTTTTCAGTGACTCCGGATGTCTGAGTGTAGGCATTCTGGGACCAGTGACACGTATAAAAAAATGTGTATTGTTATTTAGCCGATGCTCTTATCTCGAGCGACTTACATAGATTACAGTTTTTACACGTTGTCCATTTATACAGCTGGATATTTACTGAGGTAACTGTGGTTTAAGTACCTTTCCCAAGGGTACAATAGCAGTGCCCCACCAGGGAATCAAACCAGCAGCCTTTTGGGTACAAGCCCTGTTCTTTACCACTATGCTACACTGTGTGAGCATGAGATGATTCAGTTTGGTTTAGGGATCAGCGCGCAGCTTGGCTGCATCGTGTTACAGCACTGGGAAGAGTAACACATGTGGCGGGCGCATGGCGTGCGGCCGTGCTGACCGTGTCTCATTGTGAGCGCGCTCAGTGCCCTCGCTGGGAATGACCCGGGCCCCGGGGCGTAATCGGGGCTCCTGGGTGCGTCCAGCTGCAGATCGAGGTCCTGATCCCTGATTAAAGGTCATCCCGCTCTCCCCGAGGGCCTGTAAAGACCCCCGAAAGTCCGGTCCGCTCCAGCGGGGTGTCTTCAGAGGAGCTGATGTGTGTCCAACAGGCTTAGCTGGGACAGAGCGGGACAGAGAGGGCCCGTGGAGAGGGTCCTGGGGTGAGGAAAATCCCCCAAACCCCTGGCATATTCACACACGCTCCCCCAGTCCCCCCCCTCCTCTCCTCTGAGTGTCCAGCCCCTGTTCCCGGCTGTGCCGAGGCCGATAGCAGACGCATAGAAAATGGATTTCTCCATAATGAGATGCAGGCTTTCACACTTCACTGTTTGTCATCAGCCTCTGCATTCAGGCTTCTCCAACGAGGGGCTTTGATAGACGACCCTCCAGTTTATTTACGCGTTTGTCCTGAAATGCAGTGTCCAGTTCCCCCAGGTGCGGTTCAGACTGGGCTCTGACCTTGGTCCGTTCTCCGCTGACCCAGACCTGACCCTTTTTCAATATACAATGCCTTCTTCTTTTAGTGAAGGTCATGACAGTTTTATCATGTGTCAGAAACTTTGAGCAGAGGGCTTGATGCCTGTAGAAGTGACAGAAGCAGTAGTTAAAATTGTTATTATTAGTAGTATTAATAGTAGTGTCAGTAGACAAACACATTTACATTTTTGTGGCAGATGTTCTTATTCAGTGATGAACAAGATGAGTACATTTAATAATACATTTATATTGTTGACATCAAGTAGATGCTCTTATACAGAGCGACATATAAGATTAGTACATATAACATTACATTTACACTGCTGACATCCAGTAGAGGCTCTTATCCAGAGTGACTCCAGAGGTCAAGCTCAAAGGGCATCCAGCAAAATGACACAAAACGTTACACAACCAAGAAAATGATCATCCACACATGAACAACAGCTAGTGTCAAACACACAGGACTGAGACCACAAATGTGCAGCGTGATAATGATAGTAATATTATTAGGTATTATTAGTAATAGTTATAGCGACATATAAAAGATAAGAGGGTGATACAGCCTTTTCATGCTGCTTTAAGCTTCAGTCATGTGAGAGCGTGCACCTGTATGATCTGCTGCTGGGATTTGGTATGACCTCATTCAATGCTTAACCCTCACCCCCAGGCCATAACCCCTGACCCTAAATCCTAACTCCAACCTGGAGTGACACTTGAATAAGCACGTTATGTGTCAAAGGTAGCCAATGCTTTGCACATCACAGGGTTTTTTTCAGCTTTCAAGGTTTTGAGCATCAAAAAGGTGCACTTAAAATATGTAGGAAACACTTAAACAAACATCTACAAAATACTCAAAGAAAATCTATACAGATAGTACTTGGGGCTTTTTATCCCTATCTATCTCACATTTCTTATTGAACTGCAGTGTGGTCTTCAACCCTCTGAAGATAGTTGGATGGTAAACAATAATGACAAATTTCAAGTGTTAAAATGGTTCTGATTATTTACTAATAAATATTAGAGAATATTAAATGAGAAGGTGTTTTGTTGTTGACTGGTAAAATCTAGATGCAGTCAAGGGCCTAAGTCTATTGAATGGATCCCAGGGGTTCTGAAGAGAGGCACGTTGTAACAATGTTTAGGCTTCAAGCATGTAACCCTTTTTCAGTGCGTTTTCATTACTACCAAATTCCTCTGAATAAATTGCTTCAGTTCCGAACTCATTAAAGCGGTCGTATGCGGAAACATTGTTCCTTCCCCATCCCATTCTCAGCACCACTTGTAATTGTGCAAGGGGGAGATCCGGGATGGCTTTAGTATTGACTTCATCGCCCAATTGCCCCGTCGGTGCTCACAGAGGCGGGCAATGAAAGGAGAAGTCAGGTCGGACGCAGTAACGTGATTGCACCTTGCTTGTTAACCTAACAAGTAGGTGATTAATTCGGTGAGTTAATCCCTTGTTGCCACGGCGGCGGGAGGAAATAACCCCCGGCGCCTAATCCGCGCCCGCGCCGGGCCCCGGGGTACTCACCGCGCCTCTCCACCGGGCCTTTGTGTCCGCAGGTATTAGCCCACAAGTGGCTGCGCCGGCCTGCGGCATGAACAGGAATGAGAGGGCCCCGCTCTGGGAGGGGAGGGGGGCTTTCAGAAGAGCGCCGTCTTATTGGCAAGACTTTCAGTTTCCATTCCCTCAGCTGAGATGAAAGTGAACGAGTCTTACCGTGGATTTCTCTTCCTTTGTCCTTTTTTTTTATTGTTGTATGTGTATGTGTACGTGTGTGTGTGTGTGTGTGTGTGTGTGTGTGTGTGTGTGTGTGTGTGCGTGTGTATGTGCGTGCACCATTGCGTGTGTGTGTGTGTGTGTGTTCGGGGGGAGGGGCAGCATCTGAGATGTAGAAAACCAGTACGTGTTTGATTTTAGCATCAATTATTTGTTAGGTGAGGTTGGGATAACATTTACTTACTAACCACAAAGAGGGTTGCTCATTGGAAATGTTATGAGAAGGATTACAACGTGTTGAAACTGTTTGTTTGCAGTTTCTCTCCTCTTCTTTTTCCTCCTGTGTCTTCCACAGCACAAAGGAAAGGAAAGGATACATGTAAATCTGATCTGACGAAAAACGATGGCAAGAAGAAATATACAAGCCTGTATCTGTGAGCAAGCCTCGTTACGTATATCTGATGGTTCTGTCCATGCTCATCCGCAGACAGGACTGGTAAAGAGTTTGACCCCGGAAGGCCTCTACCTATAAATTAATTCTGTAGAGTGGCAGCATTCAGCCCCCAAATATTTATACCCCCACCACTGGGCTAGGAGTCACTTAGATAAACACCACGGAGGTTCATCTCCTCCGGGCCACAAAGACGGCGAGTGTGCCGCTGCCAAAGGCCGGGCTGAACTCTGACCCCCGGGGGTCACGGGGGGGAGCGTTTGTCCCGCAGTAATTGGACAGAAGGGCCCTTTCGCTCTTCATTTAACCTTTTCTGACTGACTCCTTTCTTCGCCCGCTGCCACAAAGGCCCCGGTCCTGACCCAGTTGTTGCCGGCCTATCTTTCTTCCCCCAGCGCAGGCCTTTGAAAGCCGGAGAAAAGCTTGAAGTGTGCTTGCCCCGTCGGGAAGAATGGCGGAGTTAGCGACCTCTGACCTCCCCAGGCCCCCGCACTTTCTTCCTGGATCGGGGGGCAGGCTCTGCTGTGGGCGGTTATTGGTCCTCGGGGCCTAGCTGCGGAGTGAGGGTAAACACTTGTTAAGAGGTGATTCTTCTTCTGGCTGTCTGTCTCCTGAATCATTCTTTTCTCCCTGGTTTTCTTGCTTTGCTTGTGTGTGTGGGTGACAGACAGGAGTTAAGGCAGGCTCACTCTCTGTCTGAGGCGTGGGTGGCAGCATGGCAGTCCATCACTTTAATAAGGATAAGCATAAGGATGTATGAGCCAGAGTCAGGGAACTCACACTCGCATTCACACACACACACACACGTACACACACACACACACAAACAGTAACACACACACACACACACACACACACACACATGCACAAACACACACGCATACATTCGCACTCACGCACACACAGCACTCTGCTCAAGGATGGAACAGGAGTAATGTTGCAGTAATACATCCAAAATGAGAGAATGACATTCAATGAGTGTTTGATGGATTACAGGATTGTTCTTGATCAACCCCCTCCCCCCCGAAAAAATAAAAAAAACACAATTTCTGAGAAATATTAATTCAAATCTTCATCAACTATGAACCGATTGATATCTTGGAAATATGTTCTCCTGCTCCCTGCACTGATAAGGTACAAGAGTCATTTAGCCTAACATTATTCCTGACCTTACCCTAAGTTGCCCTTAGGACATGAAATGAACGTCCAGCCCCTTTTGGATGCGTGCACACACAGTGAACGGCATGGCAAAGTTTCATCCACCCATTGCTCCATACTCTACCGCCTGCCCTCCCAACGGTTTCCAAGGAAACCAACCCCCCCCACTGGACAAGGCTGTTGCCGAGATGACCGCGGCCTGTGTCCAGATGCTGGCCGTACTGCCCCACCGACAGAGCGGCTGGCGGGCCGTGCATAACCATATGGGGCGAGGAAAAGAAGGGGGGACCTCCCGGAGCTGCTGCTGCTGTCTAGGGCACAGATGCACATTGTCCTGGCCCTGCCTCCATGCCAGTTAATGATGCAGAACAGCATTGTACAGTATTGTAAACTGCCCCTCTCTCTTTTACACACACGGTGGACTCTCAAAGGAGGGGGGGGACTCTCCCTCTTTCTCTCGGTAGGTGTTTTAGGACCCAGCTTTCATCCCATTATGCTTTTTTGGAGGTGCTTCCCTTTTCTGCTCCTTGTTAATTTCTTAACTGTTCTTTTGAGTGATGGCCCAATTGTGAGGGAACAATTAAGCCATCTGATATCTTCACCCATTTCCTTGACTTATTATTGTGTCACTGGAGTGATGCATAAGGATGAGGTCTGTCTTTTCCTTGGCTTATTGTGGAGTTACTGGAGTGGTGTGTAAGCATAAGACTTATCTTTTCCTTAGCTTATTATTGCGATACTGGAGTGACAAACAAGGCGAAAGCCATCCTTTTCTGAGGTGTTACAGAGTTAAAGGGTATTATTTTGTTGCATGTTATCCCAACATCATTGAATCCTTGACAGATTATATTACATTACAGTATTGTCATTTAGCAGACACTCTTATCCAGAGTGACTTACATAGGTCACAATTTTACATGTTGTCTATTTATACAGGTGGATATTTAATGAGGCAATTCTTGGTTAAGCACCTTGCCCAAGGGTACAGCAGCAGTGTCCCATTGAGGAATTAAACCAGCAACCTTTTGGTTATGAGCCCTGCTCCTTACCATTGTGCTACACGGCCACATGCTACATCTCTTTCTCTGTGTGTGTGTGTGTGTGTGTGTGTGTGTGTGTGTGCCTGCAAAAAACAAGAACAATTTATTTTCACATTTATTCTCGTCACATTTCACAGCTCTAATGTTGCCGACTTGATGAGGTAGCCAGAGCAATGTGATATACTGCTTTCACAGTATGAAGTGTCCCCCCTTTAAGACAATCCCCCTTGAAGGACTCATAAAGCTGTCCCCTGCTCTGTGCGGAGTGAAATACATTCCCTTTAATAGACAGGTGACCCAGACAGCTGTGAGACAGCTTTGCCCAAGACGGGATGTCGACACACTCTCTCCCCAAAGGCTGTTATTGTGTCTGCTGTGTCGCAGATGCGGCCCCGGTCTCCTTTCTTCCTCCAGACACTGTTTTATCACCCTTTTCTTTTTTCCTCCTCTTCGTTATTCCACTCCGTTTATCCCGGTCTTCCGCCACTCCCAGCACGTGCCTGAGTCTGGGGGTCAGGGGATATACACCAATAAACCCGACCCGCCCCAGTCCTCAGTCTCCCAGCAGCTCCCTGCATCCCATAATTTCAAATCCTCTTTTTATTTGACTTTTTCATGTCTGTCTCTCTCTCTCTGTTCTGGATGATTAGAGAATAGGTGGACAGGATGAATGCACAGAGAAGTTAGAGGGGAGGTAGGCGGCCTCGGATATGTATGATTCACTCAGACGAGACTGACTTAAGTGTCCTGAATACTGAACCTACTGACACAGTTGTTCCTTTCAAAGGCATTTAAAACAGTAGCTTGCATTTGGGAGGGAAGAACAGAGCAGAGGTGAACTCATCACCCTGGTATAGATCATTTAAATACATATATGCACACACACGCACGCACACACACACACACACACACACAAAACACACAGTGACTAGTAATAATATCACATATTATCCACGCAAATAATGTACACACTGATAGTGCGGTCACCGCAAATGCACTAAAGCTAAAACATCAATGATGAGCAGTGCATTCAATTCCCACTTAGTTTTTTAACAGGGCACCAAATGGAAGTTTGAGTACCTCGTGTGCTGCTTCAGACAAAACACTGGCGACAGCAAACATGAGGACGGACCAGCAGAAATGACAGCCGCATCTCTCTGCACCCAGCATGCAGACAGCAGAAATACCCTTCAAATGCTGACCGTGCGCCTTTCGCCTTGCTGAAGCCATATGGCTGCAGTGAGCTCTGGTCATTGTGAGCCGCACTCGTCCGTTTGCAGACTCTCTGAGAGGCAAATCATCTGCCATTGAGACAGTGCAGGACACTGTGGTGCTAATAGGACAGGGGGCTGGGCAGGCAGGGGTCTTTCTTTCTCCCCTTGTCATTATCTTAATGTGTCCCTCACTTTGCCCTCTCGGGGCTCCTCTGCTGCCAAAACGAGGCTCTCAGATGCAAATTTCGGGTCCCCCATTGTTCCGCTAAATGAAAATTAATTGATTCTCATTCGGGCCTCCTTGTCAGCTCGCCATTTTCACCCCTGTGTTTTGTTTTAATGCGGACCTTACCTCTTAACAATACATGCTGGAGCAGTACTCCCCCCCGCCCCCACCACCCGACCCCCAACACACACAGACACACACACACACACACACACACTCACATACACATTCTAATGCCTGGAGATGCACTTGCAATGCAGGCTGAATGGTTTCCATCACAATGGAGGGATCGAGAGGAAGCAGTTTCTTGAAACAGAGATATGTGCATGTTTATTAAACTAACCTGTTGAGCAGTCAGAGCCTTCTCCCTGTTCCCCCAGGGCGGGTTGGTGATCCCCTTACATCCCTAGGTGATGATATTTGTGTTAGAGATTTCAGTTCTGCTTTGTAATGACCTCTGCCTGCCTGGTCACTGGCCCTGTCATTGATTGCATACACTCAGCAAGTCTGGAAAGGAACGAACATGCGAAATTTGTAGTAAAACGAATCACCAAACATTCATTCATTTCGAAAGCAGGTTTACTTGTATTGAGGTACCCAGTCCCTCCAGGCATCCAAATGCAGGGTTATATGATGATGTCATAGGTAGTGAATCACGCACAGACCTCATTTACAAACAAGGGACAGTGCATGAGGATGGAAAAAATTGTTATTGCTGCCCATCGGATCTCATGCAACTGTATCATTCTTTTACATATTCTCTCAACACCAAAGGCCTAGAAAGAAGCCTTATGTCTACAATAATACACAGAAAATTGCATAACTTCAAAGTAATGGGCAGTGTGGCGTAGTGGTAAGGAGCAGGGCTCATAACAAAAAGGCTGCTGGTTCGTTACCCCACTGGGGCACAGCTGTAGTATCCTTGGGCAAGATACTTAACCCACAATTACCTCAGTAAATATCCACCTGTATAAAGGGATAAAATTGTAACTGATGTAAGTTGCTCTACATAAGAGTGTCTGCTAAATGACAATAATGTAATGGAGCTATTGCTTTCCGTTCTACATTCTACAACAATTTGAATCCAATGATTTATGTAAGAGAGTATAAGTTGAGCGCAAGGGGAGCGTTGCCTATGGGAAAGGCAGAGGGCAGAGGGCTGTGTCAGAGCTGTGCCAGCTCCAGTGAATTAATGTACTGCAGGTGCTGATGTAGGAAGCCTGCCTGTCTCTTGCATTTAGCTGCATTGTCTGTCCTGTTTGTCCACTGATCGATAACCTTCCATTTTCCCCCCGTGATTAACAAAGCTTTTCCCTTTCCTCTGACACTTTCTCACTCTGGTGTTTAATAAGAGAGGGAACACCGTGAGCCGGTGAAACATTAACCCGGGTGGTTGTCACGGGGGAGAGTCACGCCAGCAAAGGCAGCGGTGACTGGCAGGAGACTGATGGGCCCTTGTCTCCGCTGTCACAGATCACAGGTGGGGTCACAGAGGGCGGTCGGGGGCTCCTCCAGACACCCTGCGCGTAATGTGCGTTGCAACAAATACTGAACCACGCTGGACTCAACCACGACCTTCATCACAACCACACACAGCTGTTAAGTGTGTTTGCTTTCACAACTGTGCTTCGAGAAGGTCTGAGCATGGAGGAAAACTATAGTGCTGCTATAAGCATTAGCATCTTTGAGTGGGGCTCTTAGGGTCAAAAACAGTCATGAAATACGACACGCCTGGCACTTTTATTAGACATAGAGCCTTTATTCCTTTTTTTATTGTGCCCTGTCTGTGTCTGGATGCGTTTGGCCAACATATTTGGCATGATTATGATTCAAGAAATATTCGCTGTTAACGTATTGTATGATGAGTGCAAAACACATATGTGAGGTTCCTCTCTTTCTGTGTGAAAAACATTCACGCCTTCCAGAGGACCTCCCAGCCAGCCCCCATTCAGCGTGGCACTGAATCCCATTCAGCCCCTCACTGATGATGGGTACCTTTTAATGGTACCACCGGGCCTACCGTGAGACCCCCAGATTTCCCTCCTTCTTACCCTCAGGAGCGCTAAAAACCTACCCCCGCAAAAAAAAAAAAAAAAAAGACCGAAAAAAATTAATTCACATTCAAAAAAAATCCCCGACCGATCAAAACAAGTCAAAAAACAAAACAAAACCCAGAAGTTGTGCCTTATAAAGGTATGAAAGGAGGGAGAGATGGCCCGCGATGAAAGCCCGCTGAATGGGAAGGCCATTTGCAAGGCTATCATTCATGTGTGAGAGTCTCATGCGAGCGCAAGCTTGCTCCCAGCTCCCCACACTTGTTGCCATTGTGACACACAGGCAGAGCGGAGGCCTCTATAGTCGCCGGGATCAATTCAAAATCTTGACAACACCACATTAAACCAGGCCGCCATTTGTACAGAGAGCCCCCCCCCCAACCAAAAAAAAAGCCCTCTCCCCATCTGTCAGGGCCTCTGAGGCACATTGTGTGCGTGAATGTGTGTGGGAAGGAGGGGGGTGTTGGGGGGTGTGTGGGGGGATTGGGAGAGGGGGTTAATCAGCACTGGGATGAGGCAGGGAGGAGGAGAGGAGAGAGTGTGTGTGAGTGAATGTGTGGGAGGGGACATGGGCCATTATGCTGATATTCCTGTTCTCTTTTCAAAACCTATTAGAGGAATACATTCTTTTTTTTTTTTGTTCTTTTTTGCTCGGGCGATTTCTGTCACCTATGCTGCCCATTTTTTCAGCAGCTAGGGTGGTCACAGAGGGGAAGGACTCTGGGAACCAGGTTAATTAGAGGAGATGGCTCGCTAGCGCGAGGGAGGGGAGTCTGCTGTTTTAGAATCAACATTCAGAACACCGCTGGGCCCTTGCGATGGGACCCTGCCCGACCCGCTGGCTGTTTTGTCAGACCTGTTGTGATGTTCCCAGCCCGAAGCCACTCCCGAGGAGACCTATCGCTAGGGACCGTGTGAGGGGGGCTCTCCTTCTGCCTGGCTGTGTCCTTTATTTTGGGAGGGGGGCTTTGCACACATCAGTGTACACACGCAGTTTCTCAGCCTCCGTTCCCCTTCGTTTTGTGCCCCCCTCATTCACGGCGCCGCCAAGGGGGCGACAGAGTCCAGCGTTTTCATTTGTTCTGCTCCTAATTAGAAAAGCTGCCGTAACCTCTTCACCTTTCCGTGCAGCTAACCGTGCTAAAGAACTCCTGTTCATTTCTCATTCCTGAACCTGAAACAACCTGCCCCCCCCCATTCTCCTCCCCATCGATGGCAGTGGTGGACAGAGGTTCATGTTGGCTCTGTCCCACAATGGGACAAGTGCTGACCCCTGACCCTCCTCGTGACCCTTTCTGTTCCAGGGGTTAGGGGCCGGGGCAGCTGTGGGTAAACTTTCGCTGAATTGGAGAATGGGGCACACTTGTTAAACGGATCTGTTTTTTCCCTCCCTTTTTTTTAAGTAAATGCCAGAGAGATGGAAGGTTGTTCTAATTGGGAGGATAGGTTATAATGTGAGGTTCAAATAGCAGCAGACCAGCTGAACAACACAAAAGCAATTACGAGGGGGAATGGTAGATTCAGATGATGAAAAGGTACCGGTGTGTTTCTAATTGGTGGCATGAATGTATGAATGGTATTAAGGGAAAACACAATTCTATCGCTTTAATTAGCTTGATTTAGACCACAGTATATGACATTGAATCTACATCCACTATTTTGCAATGGTATGACCCTAACAACACCTCTCTCCCTGTCAGAACACACACATGCTCGTTTGCACGCACACACTCACTCACACAAACACACACTTTTAAAATAGACATATATTATGTTGACACTAATATGTTTCAAATAGGAAACAGGAACAAGTCACATACAAATGTGTCTCTTTCTCTCATACCAATTTATGCATTGGTGAAGCCGTACGAAGAAACACTCCTCACGGTTAAATTTAAACTGTTCAGACATAAGAGAGCTCACCTACTTAGCACCTCACGGAAACGGACCAAATGTTGCACAGAATAAAATAAGCGGCCCAGTTTTACACCATTGGAGTTCCCGTTGGCTCGCATCGTGAACCCAGGCAAACGATAAACAGCTTCATATGCGCTGGTATTTTTACCAAAGAACCAGGTGGGTTGGCTTTCAGGGATAATGAGCCACGTCAATACATATGCCCACCGGAGGATGGCGATCTTGCTCCTTTCGTTTACAAACAGGTTGCACTCATGCCAGTACGGATAGAAATTTAAATTGTAAATATTTAAATAAATACACATGTTGATAATATATTATCAGGCTACATTAACAATATAAAATGTCAAAATCAGCTAATAAAGCATCATATTAAAGTTTATATATAAAGTATCGTATTTTAGGCTATAAACAATGCGCGACTAGACTGTCACGCTGACAATATTCAGATGGCGCAGGTCTGCCTTCTTTTCACTCACAGAAACATTTTATAAGATTCAATTAGCTAGTCTTTATAACGACTGGAAACACAGAAATGTTGAGGTGGGTAATGATATATTTTAACATAGTTAGCAAATGAAGGTTAAATATTAACCTAAGTTGAGCTGTACGTTTGTTTACAGTTTCAAAATCAGAGCTGCTCGTAGCAGATGTGCCACTGTTGACATTAAAATGGTCGTCTATATTCTTGCAAATCAAATTAAAATTTTGGACATGACATCCTTTAAAAGGTTTGGACGTGACGGCAAAGTACAGTACGAAGTGGGCCATAGTTTTTATTTTGTTGTCCACTGTGGACTGTAGCACTGTTAACCGCTATACTTTTACTATTTCCATATGTACCCGAATATATTAATAAGAACTTTTTATGGAACACATACAGATTACTCAAGGTAACTACGGATTTTATAAGGACATTATGGTGGATTTTCAGAAGATTTTTTAGAAACTCAATGTATTTTGATAGGCCTATTTCTAAAAACCGTTGTGACTAGTTTGAGGCACAGTTCATAATTTAGACTGTAGTTAAAACAATATAAGGTCTTTTTACAAGTTTGTTTCTTCATTGCAGGTGGGAAATCTGGCTGGTCCTGCTATGGTGAGGAGTCATCAGGACCTTAAGACCGTGGCCGCTGTAAGTGCCAGTGGTCAGGGTTGAATCTCCATTTTCAGCTATGCAAAAGATTTCCATTTGCAGCGCTTGTAAAACAGCTCCGTGTTTGGATTTTCATATTACTGTAGAAATGACTCATTTGTCAAAATCCATAGCTGATTTTCTGAATTTGATCAATAATAATGAATGACAATGTAATGTAATCTAATGATGGCATGAAATTTATTGTTAAGGTAAGTCCTGTTTTTTTCTGCAACTTGTGATGTATGATTGAGATTTTTTTTCGGTTTTTGGAGACTAAGGGAGTCTGTTGTCGGGGCTGGCAGAATGTGGCACTAAATAGGAAAATAACAACATGTCACAATTAGGACTATGCCTGTTCTCCTTGATGAGCTGTGATCTTAGGAAATGTAGGCATTCACACATAAGACAAATACAGTGGCAGAGGCAAGGCACAACACAAGCCAGTCTAAATGAGCCCAGCTGAGACAGGGTCACTGGAGTGCATTGTGGCTGATCATTATGCCCTTTAAACTCTTAAGACCATTAAAAAAAAATGCGAGGGCTGCAGACACAGTGCTCTCGTCTGTGGTGTTATGGGGCTCCGGTGCTCCAGTGAGGGTTGGGGGGGGTTGCAGAGTAATATGTGTCGCCAGAGTGAACATCATTCATTTTTTTTCACGCCATCGGAGTCATAAATGTCTTGTCCCTATTGTCTGGGATCTCATTTTGGACAGTTCTTCTGAGGATCTGCTCACCAGTGGCCAATAAGGGTAACATGATCTCCCATTGAGTGGCAGTCTAGCATTCCTGGCATTTTCAGTTGGCTGGCCCTTATGATACGGGGGGTGGGGGTAGTGGGAGGACGTTCACGTAGTCATTTAGTTTAGGCATTTTTATCGCTTTGTTTGTTTTAGAGGTAGAGGCACCGATAGACTCGTGGATGGCACATGCTATTGTTCTTAAATATATAAGTGTAAGAAAAAGGGCTTTTGGTAGAGGCCAGCAGTTTAAGAAGGCAGGTATTATCTGACATATACTGAAAGAATTGATCAGGTTCAGAGACATCACTCAATGTCAATTTGTCTGTGTTTGTTTCAGTTTGTGTGTGTGTGTGTGTGCGCGCTTGCACATGCATGTTACTTTGCTACATTTGTATGTAGCATTTTTTTGCATGGTCATAATTTTTCGCTTTTAATCGGTGGTGTTTGGTGGCTTAAAATGACAAAAACAAAGTCTAACGGGTGCCAGGTATTGGTTGATAAGACCTGTAAAGAGCTATCTCTCTTTGTCCCTCTCCTTTTCTCTCTTTCTCTCTCTGTAGGTAGATAGTTAGTATTTTCTAATAGACACAAAAGTGAGGGTAAAAACACTCTTCCATCCCAGAGTCCTAGCACTTGTCATATTTGGGGAATTCTTTTCCCAAGTGAAGAATTTGCCTAATCAGCTGTTGTGCCGGTTCCCAGGGACTTTGGTCTTCGCTGTGTTGGTGTGAACTCTGTTCTCAGTGTCCTGCTGCTCCACAGGGTCATTCCTGTGTCACCTCTCTGTCTCGCCCTGATTGAGACTGGCACTCCAGGGAGCGCGTTTCTCCTGCCTCTCCTTCCTGTAACATTATGGCCTCCTGCACACTTGTACTTAAAAATTGATCTAAAACACATTTTTTTTACAAATGTTTTTGTTTGCTCCTTAAAAGTGCTCTGTCCAAATTCAGGTTAAACAAGTTAAAAGCATTTGTTGAAACTAAGCTAAAAACAGTTGCAATTTTTCAGCTGTAAGTGAAAAATGACTTGAAACCACATTGGCTGTGCAGAACTGCTCTCATAATGTCCTATAGTGGGAGCAAAATTGACTTCACCTGAGACAGGTAATTTAAAAAAAAAGAGAACCCAGGCATGTGTGTATGAGCACAGAATATGAGAGAATATGTAACACTAGCAATGGTTTTGAACCTGAACATTCAAGTGTGTGCAAGACGTTTGTGTTCTTTGCTAAACTGTGTGGTGGGAAACGCTCTAAATAAAAGGCTATGTTAGAATTTTGAAGCTCTTTGTAAATGTTGTTATGTAAAGTTGAAACTGAAATCTGTATTTGTAACCCAACAGGGACATAGCAGCAGTTATCAAACAAAAATGTACAAAAGAGAGAGCAGATGGATGTCTGATAATGATGAAATATGTGGTGCAGCCCTTAGCTTATCTGTCGAATAGTAAATTACCCTGTATTCAGAAAGTCTGCATTGATGGCATCTTCCAGCATTGACAGTACATATGCTGTGCACTAACATATGTAACACATCATGGAGAACAGTTAATCATTTGAATTAACAGAACTGAATAGCTTTATTACATTACATTATATTCATCCAGCAGGTGCTCTTATTCAGAGTGACCTTCAGCACAAGAGAACAGATGTGTATCCATCCAAGTTATGTAAGTAAATACATAACTTGGATGTACTTAATGTACTTAACATTTTATTAAATTTTCTGCTGTTTTATTATGCTATGCAATGTCAGTGAGATCATGAACTGTATTGTAGGGATTAGTGAGATGATACCCAAAATGCAGAGACGCAGAACCGGTTCCAAGTCAATGGGTTTTTAGATCCCTACTGTTGAAAAAGAGTGGACCACGGCTGTTTTGGAGCCTGGCAGAGTTAGTGCATCTCTCTGTCAAGTTGGCTGGAGTGCATAACTAATCGCGTGCCCACAAATACTTTGTCTCCCTTCACATGAGTTTGATACCTGTCGCGAAGGAGAGCTAATGTGGCCGGCTTGCATCTTACAGTCTGTCTGGCTCGGAGACCGAGGCGCCCGTGATCCGTCCTCAAAGACTCCTCACCGTGCAATATCTCCCCGTCCCTGGGGTTCCTTCCTGTCGCAGCCCCTGTCGGTCAATAACTAATGAAATGAGGAGTGGGGGGGGGCAAATGGTGGTGAAGAAGGGCATATTACAGTGACTGACTTGATTGACCAGTGGGGGCACAGACCATCCCGAGGCATGGCCCTACCCAGGACTCCTCTAATCATGCCTCCAGCTGGAGACTCACTTCATTACCACGCTGCAACACTTTCCCAGGAGGGTAACCAGGGGCTTCCAGTCACTTTATTTTAATATGCCGGGGCAACTGTGCATTCCACACTGGTGTAGGTTTTTTTCTCTTTATTTCTTTAATTAAAAGCCCCATGCAGGCAGAGCGGGTGTTTTTTTTTTTTTCTCTTACTGACAGTTCCGTGGAAATGTTTCCCAATTTATCGGAGAAGGTTAGAAAGGGTAACCTGAGAATGGTTCAGAGCAAAGTGACGTGATTTAAATTTCTCTTCACCGGCTCCTTTTGGGTTAGCCTCAGAATTTGGGAGCGTCAGCCACACTTAGGGTCAGCCACATTAAAGTATACAAATATATATCCGGCTGTGTAGCTGTGCAAGCTGTGCCGGTGATGTGGGGGGGTCAGGCCGTCTTGTCGGACACGAAAGCGGGGATAAGGAGCGGAGAAATGCCGCCTGGTGCCATGTGAGTCTGTGAGACCCTCCGTCCCGCGGTGTGGAGCAGGGGGACAGCGTTCTCCCGGTCATGTGGCAGCTGGGTAATGATTACCCGGCGCGAATTCAGCCTCCTTCGTCAGGGCTTTAACTGATTGTAATTAGGGCCGTGGAAGAGTGGAGCCGGGGAGGCCTGCTGTGCCGGCCCGCGGTTCGCCACTTTAGCAGCTCCTGCCTGGGAGTTGCAGACACAAAACGCCTCCTGCCATTCCCTCGCCGAAGGAGCCCTGCTAATGACCGGGGGTTCATCGTGTGTCCGAAGGCATCATATTCATCTCCAAACGCCTGCTTCGGCTTTCAGGTTCAAACAGCGTGTGCACTCTTGAAATACAAAGCAAGGCTTGTGCGCAGAAAAGCCTGTTTGAGGTGTTGTTCTTGTTAAAATCAAAGGCGACACGAGTCCACTAGCCTCCCAGTTTGCAATTACAAATTGCTGGTGTGAAATAAGTCAGTGGAGGAGGAATGAGGTAAGGAGGCTAGTGAAATGGACGGGGTGCTGTAAAGTTAAATGGTAAAACTTAAACTCTCATTATGGAGAAATGATCAGTGCTAAGCCTGTAAAGGGTACGTGAAATCTCAATCACCCCTGAGGCACCATTAATGTTAGACAAACAGCAGGGGCTAGCACTGGAGTACTGATGGGCTGTTGTAGAATAGACTGCTAAGCCGGTGCTTTGTCCTCAGGATGTATGCCAAGTTCCATCAAACTCTCGGAATCCAGAATCAATCCCACAGCTTTTTAAAAAATAATATACGGAGGGGAGATGGTGCAGCAAAATGAGTTGTCATCAGTGCAGTTTCACAAGAAATTCCTTGATTCAAGTTTGATTACATTACATTACATTACATGCATTTAGCAGATGCTCTTATACAGAGCAACTCCCAGCACAACAGAACATAAGTGTATCCATTCAAGTTAAATGAGCAACAGTGTCAGACCAGGCTAAATTATTTTCGTTTTTGTCTCATTGTTAGGGATTAGAATTAGTGACAAGGCTTGAGTCACTCATGGAGAGCTCTGGCTCCAGTTCCTCTCCAGCAGTGACGAAACAGGTCCTGTCGCATCTCAGGTGAAGTATGGTTGGGGGGTCCCGCTAGGCCTTCAGGGCCTGAGTCCTGTGTGTGGGAGGGCAGAGGCGTCCGGCGGCCTGGTGGTGTTACCTGAGGCTGTACTCCGTCAGGCCCGTGTGGGAGGGGGTTGGACAGGGCCTGCTGAGCTCCCTGTAGCCCGGGCTGCCTCGGGGCTGGACAGACTCTCGTCTCCTCCCTGCTGTCACTTTCATTACGCACCTGTCGCCTCTGCCTTGCGTCTCAGGGAAGAGCAGGCTTAGACGGTGCCGTGGCCGGAAATTAGCGGCAGGAAAGGAAAAGTAACAATAGATAAGGACGGATTCTGCTGAACTGTAGCTCTGATTGCTGGTAACGTCTGTGTCTGTGTTGCTGGCTTTAAAGTAATGGCACAGTTTAGGGGCAGCAGGCTAACTTTGGACAGCATGCTTTGGTGGTGGCAGATAAAGAAGGGACACTACATTTACTCCTTTTGAAAGCTGGTGTTGAAAAATAACAAATGGAGGACATCACCAGTGCATCATCAACACAGCTATAGAAAGCTTTTCATACAGGGGGCTCAAAGAATTTCTAATGAAAGGTAAAAGAATAAATTAACGAATGGCAGCGGTCAAAATGAACACACATACATTGTTAAAACAAAACATACAAGTGTGGAGACAAATGGATGTGAAAACAAGGAGACAATTCATAGTGACATATAATATAATAGTTTAGAAAAAACAGGTAGTAAGAATAATAAGTACATTTCTTTTATGTCAGGGAATATTGTCATGCCTAGAATGCAAATTGACCATTAGAAACAATGGGTCAGAACTGACTGCTCTATAAAATATAATAATTTAGAAAACAAAGCAGGGGAGGAAGTCCTCATAGTAAAGTATAGTAGCTGATGTAACTCTACCTGGGAAAGTCTGGACACAGCTACTGGTATTTATGTGCCTGTGTGCGGGACACTGTGAAATCTACTGCTCCATGAGCATGGTAGTACTCTCTGAGGCCTTTGATAAGGCAGGCACAGTAGAGGGAGAGCCTATAATATGTGTTTTAGCAGTGGAGGCATGGTGATGGGACTAGTGCTGCTTGCCCCGGGACTCCACATCACTGCTGTTACTTTTATGGAATTCCTTTGTGTCCTGCAGCTGGGCTGGTCAGCCGCTGGGGCCAGATACTGTGGGCTGAGGGGGGGATGAGACAGAGAGAGGGATGAGACAAGACAGAACAAAAGGCAAAGGGTGGAAAAGGTGAACCAGGAGAGGTAGAGGAACAGAGGGGCACCAGACAAAGGGGCTGGCCATTTTCAGCATTTTTAGCCTCTTAGCACTTGATGGTAAAATATTTTCAAAATACATCACATTAGATTATTGTCATTTAGCAGACACTCTTACCCAGAGGGACCTGCATAGTTATCCATTTATACAGCTAGGTATTTACTGAGGAAGTTGTGGGTTAAGTACCTTTCCCAAGGGTGCAGCAGCAGTCCTCTAGGGACACATTCAGTTACTGTATAAAAGTGCTTCACTTCATGTTTTGTAATCTAGCATATGACATTAGTATCTTTAAGTTTCTTTATCTTCTATTATTTTAAATCAGGCACATGCCCTTGGGTAATGTCAGTGATGGCATTTCTTGATTGATTAAATGTGCATTGCCAAATTAAACAGTCCAAAAAACAAGTTTTACATGTAAATGTCAAAATCTCTTTACAACAAGCAATTTTTCATGCATCAGAAATGTTATTGCCAGAACTCAAAAAGCCAGTAAAATGTCCAATGTCCGAAGGAGAAGATTCACATCAGCCTCATACTTCATGTCGGAGATTAACTGTTTCAGTGAATGTAGTGTAGCTAACGCGGTCTGATGGTTTTCCTGCATGCTTTGACTGGATGGGGTTTCACTGAGTTAGTGTCATGACCACTGAGTTTTGCTAATTGTACATTCTGCTATGGGTTGTGCTGCAATAATCACACATTTTCACATGGTGCTTGTTTTTTAATGAGACAATACTCATGCAAGTCAGTGAAGAGACGCGTTCTTCTGGATTGAATCTCTACACCAAAACAATTAAACTTGCCCATTTTTAATGGTTGTAGATAACGTAATGTTAAAAAAATGTAAAATGTGCTTCTTCTTATTTAAGCGTAGTGTTATGTGCACTTCTTATACTTTCTTAAGAGTGAATGTTTATTTTATTGGACAGCACAAGCAGAATAATCTGACCCATTGGCATATCATGCAGTGTTTTTAATGCTTGAGCTCTTTTTTCAAGCGCTCAAGTATTCAAGCACTCGTACCTACCCATTATAGACGGTGGAGAGCAGAATTCCTTGGGAGTGATATTGATGAATAAGCTGTAAATGGCTTGTTTTGGCCACTGTGTATAAAACACCCAAGCAAACAAAAACTTTCTAATCCTTTCCAAAAGAATGGTACAGTGTACTATGGTGTTTTTCCCCACTGTATCCCTCCCTAAAGTAGAATTGCAGGTCACTCCTGGAAAGCCCTGGTTTGGAGGGATGGAGGGTGGTAGAGGGAGTGGAAGGTGTCCCGTTTTGGCCATGGAGACCGTTAAAGCGATTTGGTTGAGCTGGCTGGTGTGGGTTGAGTCTGCGGCCAGGCCACGTGTCACGGCACAGCTCATACTCTGCAGATCAAAGGCCAGTTCCCGAGACAGACTCTCTAATGAGAAAAGTTGCGGCTCTGCGGCCGGTCCCCTGGGCACAAAGGGGCAGGGACTGGGGAAGGGGCTACGTGTTCAGAGTAAGAACTGAGAGCACTGTCTAGATCAGAGAGGCCACAGTCAGTGCACACCATGCAAGTACAGTTTTTTTTCCAAGTATGCACTTTTGTGAGACCTGGAGAACCATGTACATCTGTAGCTACATAGAACATATTTGGACTGTTATAGATGGCAGTTTGGTGTGGTGGTAAGGAGCAGGGCTTAACAGTAGTTCAATCAATCATTTCAGATACTCTTTATGTGCTGAAATATAACTGGACTGCGTTACAGGTGAAGGATGTTGGGACACCTGCAACTCCAGTCAGCAGATGAAACTCCTGAGCCGATGAAAAGCCTGTCTCAGACAATGATAAAAAGTGGTCCCATGCAGCAGCCACCTTCTACAGGACTTTACCATGGTCTCTTTCAGAGATGATTCTAAAAGTAAATGTTTGCAGGATGAGAAAGCTCTTAGTTTTGTAAATTGTAAATTGTAAATGATGATAAAGGCAAATAACACATTCTTTTTCATCATGAATTCCAAAATGAAGTCATCTCTTCAGTTTGATGATAATACAGACATCCCTCAACCAAATCATACACTTTTGTCATTTGCTCAACAGTAGGAGTCCTGGGTTGTGTAAGGCATGTAACAACAGCAAGATTTGCTTACCGTATGTTAGTACTTCCCTCACTGTTCAGGAACAACTTAATCAAAGCCTAGTTATATATACCTACGAAGGACATTTAGTACACAGTGTCCCATTAAATCCAGTCTCATGGGTATCTTTATTAAAGTATAAATATAGAAAAAGTAATAGGTTACAATCTAAGCAACTGTTCAGGTTGTGTTCAGTACACAACCTACTGTTCACTGGGAATGTTCACCAAGTCATGGTTTATTTTTCTGCCGTCTGATAAAATTGTACAGTTGTTTCTGGGTGAAACCAGAAGTAAAAAGATGTTCAGCTCTTTCTGTGAAGTGTCCTCTCCTCATCAGCCATGTTACCCCATATGAAAATAGCATTACAGACATCTTTCCCACTGAGACCAAACTTACAGGGTACTCTGTAGTATCACTGCTAGGCCTCTGGTCTGTTCTCTTTCTTGTTTTCATGTTGTTCGTTTCTTTCAAAAACCCTGCACTCCCACGATGTATTGACAAGCAATGTGCCAGGGGCATTTTTTAAATCCCAAAAATTTGACCTTTTTTAATGGTTACACCACAACTGTGAAGTGTCTGTGTGCAAACCTCTCCCTAGGGATGGAAGAGGAATGTCATTGTCTGCCATCTGAGGCTTGGTAATTAGCAGTATTAGTCACACTGTCTGCCCCCACACACACACACACACACACACACACACACACACACACACACACACACACACACACACACACACACACACACACACACACACACACAGGGAGAGTAACGAGGCCAGAGTCGGTCAGTGTCCAACGAGGTCACTGTCACACAGGGGCTGTTCAACACATTGTCCCAGCCTCCTATTCCCCTACCCCAGTTCTGCTGTCCTGCATCTGTGACAAAAAAACTCTTCTTTATTACTTCTGTGCTCTTGCTGGTTTTAATTTTGGTGGTACTTCTTTTCTTTATATTCCTCTAAAATAAGAACTGGAAATGCTGCTGCGATGATTATTACTAACTAACAGCCATTTAAGTTCTGTATTCATCTGAGTGTGAAAGTTCAGCGATAAGCATTTTTCTGAAATAAGGTTACTCGTCTGTATCCCTCTTTCAATATTCTAACTTATTCATTGTCTTTTATTTGCTATTCTTAGTTTAGGTGCTCACATTAACATTCAGCTGAAACTAAGAATTATATGATGATTCTTTGATAATTTCATTTTTTAATTCATATTGGCAGGTATCACCATTCTGTACTGTAGTGGCAGGCCCTTCAGTGTTTAAGAATCGGCAGGTCCTATTCTGTGGAGAGGTGGAGAGTCTTGTTCAGAGTCTGTTACTGCTGTTGTCACAACCTCCGGGAACGGTCTGCACCTCCACCCTTTGTACGCTGTTCAATATACCCACTAGCCATAAAACCTCTCTGCCATTTGGGTCGGAACCATTCTTCTCCTCCGGGTCATTAATCAGCACACCGACGATGTTCTTACAATGAGCAAATCGGCAGCAAATGACACCTCGCCTGTCTGTTTGTCCGCCAGGGAGCTGTGCTCGGCCGTGGGCTTCGCTGTTTGTCTTGCTCATCTTTTATGCGGGTAAATAGTCTTTATTTTTTTTTTTTTTTGGTGCGCCAGTATGGTGCGTTGGGGACCCTGTGGTGCTGGTCACTGAGGAAGGGAGAGAGTGCCGCTCATACAATGTGCTGCTGTTATAAAGGACTCTTTGTTGCAGGAGAGTGGGGTCACCTCTCTCCTCAACTGGCCAATAAATACTCACATTCTATACCTTTTTCTGGCTTGTTTTGTTTGCGAGACCCCAAACAAAACCATAGAGCAAGCATTTAATTATTCACAGGGGGAAAAAAAAGACATAAAAGGACAATTTGCATTGATTTTGGTTCTCTATAAAAGGCGTCATTTTTGTTGAAGGGAACTGGATGGAAACGCGTATTGCACTAACACACCGAACGGGACAAAACCGATCAATGACATCTTTACTACGGCTATCAGGAGGAAAACATTCAGATTGTTTCCCTCAGACAATATTAGTTTTGATGATTTTCCACTTTGTCTGTATCCATAGTGTGTGCCTCTGTTTTCATTGGAATGTGCTCGTTTTCACAAAAGATGGGGAAACCCGTTCCAAATGTGAATAATTTTTCATTTGAAGTGCACAATGAGAATAACCTCGAAGAGGTTTCTTTATCGACCAGGAGCGATTGGAACACAGTCATCGGTAACAAATGCCCATTTTTCTGGTCTGTTTTCATCTTTTTCATTAAACCAACAGCATTAGCCACAGACGTGATTTAGCATGAGAAAAATCCTGTTGTCCTTTAACTTCTGTGTTTGGTTTGGCGGAATGGATTCGACACAACTGCACAGAAGGAATTAGTTTTGTTTTTTATCCCTGGTCATTAGTCTTCATATTATCAAATGAAAAATCACTCCCTTTTACCAGGTTGGTGACACTAAACAAATCTTTGACTCTCTGCACATCTTTGTGTAAAGTAGTGGTCAGTATTCTGACAACTATGCAGCCCTCACAAGCTTTTTATCTATGGTCCCTAACAAATAAAATTAACCAAAACAGTTGGACCTCCCTTGATCAGTTTTGCCCACATGTTTTAATCTTAGCTTATGAGATGTACTGACTTTTATTTACTTAAATTGTAATACACATTGCACATCTGTTTTATTTCATTTATTTAGTACAATTTTGTTACTTTTTTAGTATTATTAAACATTTTGTTCATTTCAGTAACAGCTGCACTCATTACATGTGTAACTGTGTTGTTGTAAGTAGCTAGGTTAAGTTATTTGAGTTTGTCAAAGTGCATTGCAGTTAGATTGAATGTAGTCTTCACATATAATTTATGAGTAACTGAGTTTTTGTTGCGCTGAAACTCAAATTACACATTAACAAAGGGTGAAACATTAGTATTGTCTTGTAGAATGTCTCCATTTTTAAACAGTGCTTTGCTTTTTATTAAATGCATCTTTGAAATGTGAACTGACTGTGAGAGCGTATGATGGTGCTGAATCAGAAGCGTAGCTGAAAACAGGTATGTTCCGTTCTATAGTATTAATATTTGGTTGAATTATTATGATTATTATATACTTTTTCGTGTTGGAAAGGTCCATTTACTGTGCTGACACAGAGGCCAGGATGGATTCCAGTCATAAGATAGTAATGCTTAACTGTAAAAAAAAATGCTCTTAACAGTTTCAAATTTTAACCCTGGATAGGCAAAGGATTTATTAGGAAGATGTAAAATTTAACCTTGGTTGATACCCAACAGTAGCAATGTATTTGCCAAAGACAAACCACATGAAGGACCACATTTTGAGCAGTGGCACTTTTAACAGATGTCTCTTTAGCAGCTACATGTGTGAATTGCTGCACAACTCCACTGATTTTCAGCAAAAAGAGACACACTCAGCTATTCAATAAGCAGAATTGTATTGCCCATACAGTCCTGTATGAAAGTGAAATACATTGTAATATACTGATATATTGTTCATCCCACAGATATGTTGCAAGTATATTTTAAATGTATTGATGCAAAGCAGAAATACATGGCAATTTACCAAATGGCAAGGGTTTACATATTTTCAATAGATTCTGAAGATATTATTTTTTGTATGGGGTAGTCCCTTGGCACCCTGTTGTGATATAATTTGATTTCTGATTCGTTTTTTTTTCTCCTTTTCCTCTGTTTGATGTGCTGCAATGCCCCTTTGTGCCCTCTGTGTTTCAGGTTAGGAAATTTGAAGGGGAGGGGGGGGGATGCTGCATACAGCACAGCCTTTAGCTGAGGCGGCTGAGAAAGACACATCTGTCATCCTGCATTCCAGTGTACAGCTGAGGTGTGAACGGAGCGTTCGGCCATGCAGTTTGTGTGTGTGTGTGTGTACATGGAGAGGATGCCCTGAAATTACATTACATTACATCACATGCATTTAGCAGATGCTCTTATCCAGAACAACTTCCATCACAATAGAAGTGTATCCATTCAGTTTAAACAAGCAACAGTGTCAGACCAGGTTCACAACACTCCCAGACCAGTGAGCGTGAGCACAACACCATTCAAGCCCTACCACAAGTTAAGTTGTACACTCTGACAAAAGCCACGTATACTGCGATAGTAGTATAATGTAGTAAAATGAAGAAGTATAATTACTCCTTAAACTCCTTACCTCCCCACAGGAGACCAGTCATTTGTCACACTGTCATGTCTTTTCGGCAAGATGCTCCTTCTCCTCTACCTAAAAAGGTTCCTTCAGCACTAATTGTCTTCATGGTTTTGTTTCATTAGCAACGGAATCAATTTAATAAAAAAACAGCAACATCAGATAGAATAAATGCAGGTTAGAGAATTGCCCACTTTTATAATAAGTCATTTCTTGTGTTAATATGCAGACTGTATATATGAATTCAATGATAAATGTATTTAAAACATATATTTTGGGATTATAGTGTGTATAGTTTATTACATATTTAGTTATTTAATGAAGCTTTTCTGCTCCCTTGTCCATTTTGGAATAAAATGTTCATTATTTGTGAACAGAGCAAGACCTAGCTCTGTACAGTGCAATTAAGATTAAAATATAACACTTGAGCCATGCGCTAAGCCAAAATTTTTTCTGCTGCATCATATTTTTTGTTCCTTTTCAATCTGGTATGAAAAGATACACTGCAGTGTGCATATATAGGTAGATGTATATATTTATTGGAAAAAATGTCCAGTAAACTGCTTATCCAGTACATAACCACCTTAATAAATATTAAGGTTATCCATTATTTAATTTACCAGACCTCTTAAAGGTGATGGCTACATTGTTAGGATAATCATGGAAATCAGTGCCTGTGCAGATGTTTTCAAGATGGCCATGATGTGCTGTATCAAATACTTCCATTGTTACTTGCCTGTCAACATTCAATCATGGCATTGCTGAATTTCCACCACTAAAAAAAAGAAATGTGTCAGCTACATATATTTTGAATATTTTAAACATACGGTGATGACAAGATTAACAGCACACCTGTGATCTTCTTACATTTCAGTTTCTAATGGCAAATTCACATGGATCTGTGTGTGATTAGTGAGAATGGTAAGAAAGGGGTAAGAAAGTTTTTGGGGAATACAACACAATAGAGGAGGAGGAGTTCAAACACGATGAGAACACAGTACTCAAAACCACATAAAGGCCTTAGAGCAGAATGAGGACTGTACCTCTTCTTTTGGTCTTTCTTTTTGTTCTCCTTTTATCTGCCATGCAGTAGTAGCTATTAGTACATCCTTATGTCTTTTTTAAGCTATATAACTGTTCATTTTGTGCAGCTGGCAATGGATACTGTAAAGGGTTTGTCACCTGGTCTAGGGAATGCCATATCCAATCTGTTTTGTAGAGGTAGATATTGTGTCTTTATATAGATAATGCAGATGTTTCCTATTGAAGACAGCTTTTGCAAATTATTATTTATATGTATTTTGTTCAATGTAATCAATGTAGAAACAATTTACAGAACCCTCACACAACAAACTCCTTGACAAATCACCAAATCTGTACGGCTAACAGATTTTGGGGATATGAAATGTGATACTATTAAAGGACAAACAAAAAAGATCTGTCAGCATGAGTGAAATGCAGCACATCTCAAGACCATTATAGTGCTGTAACAAAATATGTATCTTTGTATATAAATCAATATATGGAACTTTGTGAATGATGTGTCCACTCATGGAATGTTGCATCATTGGAACCCCTAGATCCTATTAAATACTCCACAACTCAGATAGCAACCACAGCTCTTTAGCAAAATCCAGGTACTGTGTTCTCATCATGTGTCCCATAATTTAAACTAAAACAATGGCTATCTCCTTGAAGACTTGTTAATGTTAATGTAATGAGCATAGCATATACGTCTATACAGCAGACTCAAAACCACGGGTGCTTACTTCACTAAAAGACAAGATTGCAAACAGCCATGCAAAAGGAAGTTCAAATAGCATGTCTGAACGTGCAGCATGATTACATTACTGTTGTATCTAGTACACATTTTTCAAAACATTTTATCCAGGGGAATTAAATCAACGGTTCCAGCAATTTGCGCAATTCAATTTCGTTTTTCTGTGCGTTTTACTCCCCTTTTTTAAGTGACACCAGTCAAAATGTCCAAATGCGTCAGTGCACAACTTTAAAGCCTTCTCCTTGGCATTGCAGTGAAGTGACCCATCCCAAATATCCTATATCATTTGGGTACGGAGGTTTATAAAAGAGTCTATTGGAATCTGCTTTCAAAGGATTTTTGGGGGGTGCTTGGGGAGAGGGGGGTGGTTAGACTTGGTGAAAGTGCGAAAAAAGAGGAGAAAGAAACCGTATTTGGGGGTGTCAGGAGGTTTTAAGAGGGAAAACAAACTGCAGCAGGCGATGTGAGTTGACTTAATCTGATTAGCCTAACCTCATCAACGGCCCACTTAAAAAAGAGAAGAAAGCCACGAATTGGGCAAAAGAAGGCGAGAAAATGGGGTCTTTCCACCAACAGAAGCAGCGAGGTCCAGTGAATAAAACTCATTGTAATGGACGTGCTGGTCCACAGATGGCAAAATGACAACAAACTGTTTGAAAAGCGAAGCAAATATAATTGATCCAAGATTTTTTTTGCAGGTATGAGAACAAGAAAGGGAGTAATGAGATTAAGAAAGAATAAAGTGAAAGTCCATGAAATACCTCGCTCTCCCACACTGGTTGTTGTGCTAACATTCTGCTTTGAAGTCTTAAATACTGAATGGACTCCCCCAAACACAACGGAAAGAAATATCTCCATATTTTAATCAATTGGTTTAGATTTTGACCCCATATAAATCACCCCTACTGAGCTTGTAATTAATCATACAGGGAAAAGATGAAAGGCTCAAACAAGGAAGTAAAACATTAAAAGGCCGACACATAGATGTATTTAAATTTTTTTTAATATATCCAGTTATGTTCGGTTTAAAGAAATCCCTGGCAACTATGTGTTTGAGATGTCTTCCCCTGCCAAGGGCAGCTCTCCTCAGATCTTTTGCCAAGATTTTCCCCTTTGGAAGTGGCGTGCTCTCCTACATTCGGCTCTATTGAGCGTTTGTGCCGCTCACATGACTGTGACATTAAAGCTCTGGTTAATCATTTTGTAATGATTTTAATGTCGTGAGAGCTTTGCCCCTAGAGGGACAGTGAATAACCACAAGGATATTGTCCACCCAGTATGCTGACTAAGTTATGGAACCAGATTCACATCTTACCCCTTGTGAAAACCTCAGCACCCACATCATATTTGGTAAATTCAGGGATTACCATGCAAGCCCCAGTGCATATTCATCTGGCCTTTTAGCTCTGATGAGAACTAAAGACTTCAGTTGCTATGATTCTCCTGTAGACTTCAGAATAACTCTGTTAGTGTCTTTGTAAAATCCAAGGAGATCTGTGTTTGTGTACTTGTTTGTTTTACCCTAGAATAATCAATATATATAATAATTCCTCAGACTTGTGTGGCCTTAGTTTACTGTGCAATTCAAGAGTAAA
Source organism: Megalops atlanticus (assembly GCA_019176425.1). Lineage (NCBI taxonomy): Eukaryota > Metazoa > Chordata > Actinopteri > Elopiformes > Megalopidae > Megalops > Megalops atlanticus. The sequence goes on from CM032882.1 coordinate 33,181,355, forward strand.
TTCCTCTCCAGATAAGGATGTAAGAGTATCCTTCACAGCCCTGTGAATCCATACACACTGGGTGCACATGTTTAACTCCAACAAATGATCCAGAAATTCACAATGAACCCAGCAGCATTAATCTATCACCAAAGTGTTTTGATCTTACCTGCTCTCTTGAGGAAAGGTGGTGTAATGGCTAATGAATGTGACTGGCTGTTTCCACACTGCTCTACACTTCTGTTCTCTTGTACTGGGAAAATGAATGTAATGTAATTCTCTGAAACTTATGGCCATACACCGTCTTGCAGATTCCTCAGTTCCACAGAGGTAGCAGGTACAGGGCTACCTGAATTAGTCTGATGATGTCATCACACTGTGCTTATTCTGTTACCATTTGCATCTTCCCTTCTGACTCCAACTCCAGTGATCAACATACTCATTGATTAGGACTTTCCCTGTCTGGAAGGAATGAATGCTGTCAGCAGATGGGAGTACAGCTTTGGATTCAAGGTTTTACTCAGTACAGATTACAGCTTTTTCATTAAGGAAAGGGGTCATATGGGTTTCTATCCAGTTTTTGTTATCATTGGCAGGGTGGTGTTGTGGTAAGGGGCAGGGTTTGCAACCTAAAGGTTGTCACTGCTGTTGCACACTAGGTACTTAACTGGTATAAATGACTTATGCTGAAATGTAAACATCCCTCTTTTAATATGTAAAAATTACAGGCAATGAACTTTACTATGGATAAGAGTGTCTGCTAAGCAAAGGCAATCCTGCTGCTGTTGTAGTTAGCTTTCTTTTTGACCTGTGCACATTTGTGTCAGCAGCCCAGGCAGTAACTAGCTGATTTTTTTTAGATTTTACAACTTTTTCCTGGTTCTCCAGGATGGCAATGACAGTTCCTGGTGTGCTTTACTTTCTGATGAAGCTCACTGCTGTTTGTGGGGGGATTCATCTTGGTAAACACAATTAAGAGCAGTGTGAATCGAGAGCGTGTAAGGGGATTGGCCTGGCACGGCCGGCTAATGCAGATATAATTGACTCTATTTTACGCATTCGGCACACGGATTTGCAGCGGACTTAGTCTCATTATCCAACTACAAATTAACAAGACCCCAGTGAAAAGGGGTTGTTGAGCACGCTTCGGCCCTGGAGAATGGCACACCGGACTGTGTTAAATCTGGATACACAGCCACTGGTCCCCTCATCTTTTCATCTCTCTTACCTCTCATCTCTCAACCCCCAAACCTAAGTCAGAAGACAAGTGCCCTGGCCACTCGTTTAAAGCTTTTCCCCCTCTCTTTAAAGGGGCAGAAACATCTGTCTTTCCCACTTCAGAATTTCCTGGTCTGCACTCTATAGTGGAAAAAAAAATCAATGACCAATGCTCTAGGAAAGTAAAGTCAGAAATAATTAAAAGTCTTTTTTATTAGTGCATGGGGATTGGACTTGTGAAGTCTGTAAGTGAAGTGCATTTCCTGTTAGTTTCATTCTGGAGTTATTCATTATATGTATTTGATTATAAACCAGACAGAGAAGCAAGTGAGAATATCTCCTCACTCTTTATGCCCATTCAGTTCACCGGTATACATGAGATTCTGCTGTTGTTGTCAAAACTTGTTACTTTTCCTCTTTTTTTTCAGCAGATCAGAGACTCTTGGTAGCTTTCAATGGCAGAATTTTCCAGTACTGGTCCTGGGAGCAGGTAGTGTGTGCTGGTTTTCATTCCAGCTAAGCTCTCAGTTAATTGGGTTTGATTGAATTCTTAACTAAACGCCCACTTCAATGTCACATCAGTTAACAAGTATCGGGTGTTACTTCTCTGTCATAGTTTTAGGTTATGTCTAATGAGTTTGCCCTAACATATTGATATAGTTAGATAAGATACAGACAGATACATTACTTCTATTGACAAATTACAAATACTAATAGATATTCAAATTTATTGATTAAGAACAATATGTTGTTGGAATGGGGCCTAGAAAAATGAAGTGGGGTAACAAATTACTCATCAATGAGGTTAAGCTCATTTGAAACTTCTGCCATAAATTTGTTTCGAAGGCGAAGATATAAAACACTGAATGGACTACTTTATTACCACAAACAGCACATTTCCTTCATCAAGACCATGTAGCAGACTAAATGCAGAAAGGTTAGTACAGATAAGTATTTAATTAAAACCTCAGTCAAGTCTAAGTAACGGTTCAACCGGAGTTAAAACCAACATATGTGGTGTGCTGTAAGCCCATGGGAAACACCATTGAAAGACACATTACTTCTGCAGGTTGAAACTTTAGGGAGAGTCCCATTGAAAAGCAAGCTTATTCCGTCAGTGTTAGCAGCCATATGCATGCCTGGCCCCCGAGGGCATGCAAATACACCACATGCCCCAGCACAACACAGCCACTGGCAGCAGAGGCCAGCTAAGCGATGACCTGCATTCAGCTGAGAGCCCTGGCTGACATTCTACTTGAAGAGCTTTCAGCACAGGCAGGGTTTTCACGCGCACTGTATCACACGCGGTTATGCTGAGGGAAGACCTGTCAGTACTGCCATTTAGCGCTCTGTCCTGGGATCCAGACCATCTAACGTTGTGTAACATTTTTATTTTTAAAGCACATCAAAGCAATGAGTACATTTTATGGCTGAATTCCAATAAAGCCGGGAGTCTGAAACTCGCACGTGTTGCTTTTATGCGTATAGAGTTTCCAGTCATTCTTAACCCGCTCTAACTTTATCAGCCAACACATTACCTTCAGTGGAATTGCATTTCAATTTTAATAGAACCTGAAAAAACAAACATTAAAGGTATTAAATGCAAATGTTACAAGAAGCATGTTTTACTGTTGCATTATTGGTCATCTCGAATTACAGCAAAGATGACATGCATCGTTATACCATTTTTAGAAGCTGTTGTAGCATGGAACGCATTGAACGCTAACAGGCAAAGGCCTGGTAAAGTTGACACAATTTGCTCTTTTCTCTAAAGAATTATTGTATTTAAAGTATGCAATTTACAGAAAACTTACCTGAATAAATAACATCACTGAAACTTCCTACTCAAAATAACAACTAATCGCCAATGAAATTGCTCATACCAGCTGAGAGATTTGAAGAGATGTGATTTAAGTTTGAAGTCCTGGTAGGCTAGCTCTGATTTAGGATTTGGGGCCCTCAACTATAAATATTTACATTTAGGAGCCTACAACTTTTTGAACTTGCACAATATTTTTGGTAATTTTGCCGACTGCTCAAAATTAACTGCTTAGCATTTATCCTGAAACAATTGCTTAGTTCTGGTATATAAAATGAACAACGATAAGTGTAGTTTAATGCATTTTATTTTATTTGCGTCATTTAGTCTTACAAGATGAAACGAATAATAAAATTGGGACAGTTTCACTGTGTAATATACCCATTGTTTTATTCCTGGGGTTTTTGGGTTAGGTGGGAAAAAAATCTGCATCAACAGATCTAAAAATGTTTTTATGAATGGAAGTCACTATCTTGAGGGTGTGTTGGTAAGATGAATTAGTTAACTAACGTCTGTCTGAAAGCGGAGACAACTCCTTGCGTCACCTGGTGGCCAAACTGTGTGGTGGAAAATCTTAATTTTAAATTTTTCTGGTTACATCACAGTTTAATTGTGATTTCGAGAAAAGCATACAGATTGAGCGGTCATCATCCAATTTAAAGTGCGTATAATAGTACAACATCTCAAATAAATGGCGTAAACTCTCAAACGTTTAAACACAGTTCCAAAATAAAGTCACTCTGTTCACATATTTCCTAACTACTATATGAGAGGGTTTTAAGACCGAGATATTAAAATGCATATTATTAATTCATTAAATTAACAGAATAATAAACTATATTGTTCCGGGATTAATATAGTAGCCTATTCACAATCTCCACTGGATGGCGCCTGCTCCCTTCGAACGGAAACCTATACCACACCAAATTAACTCGTGTTTTCTGAAGTTCACTGAGCTTTTAACTTCGTTTCCCACTTACTCATAATCGAATCATTTAAAGAGGACTATATCACGAGAGTGATACAACAATGTATTCAATGATACCTATATACTACTCATTTAATGGACTTGATTTTAGTCTTTAAATAATTTTATGTCTCTTTTTTCATCTTTTAGAGTAAGTGTAGTTTTTGTTGGCGAGTACGACTAACAAAACAACAAATAGTTTATAGGTAAGGGTCCAATCAAATTGCAATTTGGCTGAAACTTCTAATGAGAATTTTTCGTTTTCGTTGATTTTGACATTGCCTTGATCACACCGGAAGGTCGCGTGACTAAAATTAAAATTAATACATATATTTGTCTTAAATGAAATAGGCCGTACTTGATTTTTGAGGTCTTTTGAAAATATGTAAACCTGTGAGACGCAGACACGTCGTGCAGTACTTTGTTTTAGTTACGAGCTGAGTTTATTCCTCGTTTTGACTTGAAAAAAGTTCGACTGTCTGATCGCTTAGTGGATCATTTTTACTACTGCGAATCGTTGCTGTACAACTGGCCACAAACTCCCTAAATTTTAAGTTCGCACTCACAGTCATTGGCGGAAAGACAAACACAGCCCGCATCGCTACTTTTCTTATTCGAGGGATTATTGTTATTAGCTATTTGGGCTGTTATGCCTGGCAGCAGAGGAAAAAAAAGTTATACAGTAGTTATAAATGTGACCTAACCTGCTTTGTTTACACGAATTTAGCGAACCTGTAGATACAGTGTTTACACAACGAGATTTTGTTAGGCGCTACGACAGGGAGGAGTGGTTTTCCCAGCCTGTGAAAAGCCAAAAAAGAGGAGCTGGATCCCGATGACAGAAGCGGTCTCTTTCGCTCTGCCTGCAATCAGCGAACATTGCTCTGGCACGTGCTCCGTGGAGGAGGGAGTGCACGGAGCAAGCGCACACAGACGGCTGGCACGCGGACAGATGTCGCCTTCCTCACCCACCCATCGGCGGCTCCCGCTCGCGCCGGAATGATTGACAGGAGGACGTCCGGTCAGCCAATCAGAGGCGAAGAAGACAAATTAACACAAAGTGGCCGGCTGCCATTGGTTTCCTGCGTGCTGCGGCGAACCGCCTCGCGTGCCGAAACAGCTGTGCACAGATTAGAACGTACTGCTTGAAACGATTAAATCGGGTATAGGTTTGCAAACCCAATACAGCATTACAGAAATAACAGATTATATCAAAATATAATAAAATAATAGATAAATATATTGCGCGCCAGTAAAGTTTACATTTACATTGCATTTTGATAAATTTAGTGTTAGCAAAACCTACGACTACATTTAAAAAAAAGTTGGCCAACAGCTGCAATTTTAAATGCTAATATTTAAAATATTTATTTTATTAGTTTATCATTAGTTTCCCATCCAACAATTATCTTGTGTATAGCGTAATTAAATCGTTTCAATAAATTATGATATTTTGAAATATAAAAGTATATTGGCGCGTTTGGAAAATTATGTAATGTAATTATAAATTTAATATAATAACAAAAACATCGACTTTATTTAAGAATCTTATTATTGTTGTTGTTGTATGAATATTAGAAGGCGCAAAACCTCCCGATGACACTAACGTATGAGGGCATAAGGGGTAAATTCTTGCTTGGGAAATGGAAAGGGAAAAAAGTTGGTAGCAAACAGCCAGCGCATTCCCCCAATTCCCCTTATCACTTCACAGCCAGCCCGACTGCGCTCCGCCGCTTTGTTGTTTGTCCCTCCAGGGCTGATTGAGCAGCGCGTGACTGACAGCCCGCGGGGGTGTTGTCCAATCAGCAGTCTGCCCCGCGCCCGATGGGTGAGTCCGCGCGCCTATTGGCTGCCGCGAGTGTGGGAAAGAATGCAGAGAAGGTTTCACACGAACTCGGAGCTGGCGAGCCAGCTATAAATACCGCTGGCGTGTGGCTGCATGAGTTCACAGTTGCTAGACGCGGTTTAGCATTACGCACACTCGTGTACACATGACAGATCAGAGCAACTAAGTGATATAGCTGATCGGTGGCACCAGCACGCTCTTTGGGTAGCAGCCTATTCCCTCTCGCTCGCTCTCAGTTCTTAAGATATAGGGGATAACCGACTTTCAGGTGAAACTTGTCAGTATTCACTGGCACCTCAAGAAGGATATACCTTTATACATTATTTGAAAAATCGAAGGAAATAATATAGTGACGATGCCAGCTGATACCATGGAGAAACCTACGGCATCCCCAATTGCAGGTGCCCCTGCTTGTGGAACCCACACTCCGGACAAACCAAAAAATGCCAGTGAGCACAGAAAGGTAACTATCCAGAACCTACACTGGACTTACTTTCCCCAAAGGTTTTTTAAAAATTCAGCCAGCTCGGTAACCTTATAAATTTGAATCTTTAAAATGTCTGCCATTTGAAGGTAATTAACATTTTTATTATTTATTTATTTTTGCAGTCTTCCAAGCCAATCATGGAGAAACGTCGGCGAGCAAGGATAAACGAAAGTCTGGGGCAACTCAAAACTCTTATTCTGGATGCACTCAAGAAAGACGTAAGTCACTTGTCAGTGAAAATCAGGCTAGTTGAACATACATATTATTGGTAGTTTAAACTGCTGCGAGGAAAGCTTGATTATAAATGCATGCACTTACATTATTTTGTTGCTTGTTTCTACAGAGCTCCAGACACTCGAAGTTGGAGAAAGCTGATATTTTGGAGATGACTGTAAAACACTTGCGGAATTTGCAGCGCGTACAGATGACTGGTAGGTACCCTCCATCACGCGCCTCTAGCAGCCCTGGATTATCTATGGTGTAAACACCGTATGGTCACATACAGTAGTCAAAAGCAGTAGTAAGACAATTAAGATAAATATATATGTTCACTCATTTAAACTACATTTTATTGGTATACATTTTAATTGTGTGCATTTTACACCATTCATATATTCTTTACTGTACGTTTACTGTATTTGTTGTAAGTAACATAAACTTAATTTTCTTTTCTATTCCAGCAGCAATGACAGCAGACACGACGGTCCTGAGTAAATATCGGGCAGGATTCAACGAATGCATGAACGAGGTGACCCGCTTCCTGTCCACCTGCGAAGGAGTGAACACAGAGGTCAGGTCCCGGCTTCTTACCCACCTGTCTGGCTGCTTGGGACAGATGATCGCCATGAACTACCCGCAACCATCGCCGGCTCAACAGGCTCAGATCGCGCAGCCCCTGCACGTGCAGTTGCCTTCCACGTTGCCCATCAACGGCGTTCCAATGCCTTGCAAACTGAGTCCCGCCGAGGCGGTGTCACCCAAAGTCTACGGGGGGTTCCAGCTTGTGCCTGCCACCGACGGACAATTCGCCTTCCTCATCCCCAATCCGGCCTTTGCTTCTGCTACCACTCCCGTTATCCCCCTCTACGCCAACACAAGTGTGCCAGTCGCTGTAAGCGCAAGCCCTGTCCACACCAGCCCGGCGCCCACAGTGGCTTCTCCGGTTCAGGGCATGACTTCGTTCCCCAGCGTCTCCCAGGCCGTTAGCCCAATGAGTGTCAGTGCTGGATCGGACAGCAGCGAGTCAGTCTGGCGGCCTTGGTAGATGTGGGGAAAACATACAGACTTAAAACAACACTTAACTTTTTTCATTAAGAAGAAAAAGAACTATAACGTTCCGTTTTAAGGAACATTGTGTCTCTTCTGCTGGAATAGAACGGTGTTAACAAGTTTTTATTTATTGGCTAATTCCAAAATTTGGGATGTTAGTGATAAATATGGTATTGGTTCTTTTTGGAAAATGGAAAAATGTTTATACTTAAGTTCCTTTTTCTGGAAAGATTTAGTTTTTTACAAACATGTCAATGATTGTTCCATGCCAAAGCTGTGTTTTATAATGTGTGTTAGCTCGTGTTGAAGAAAATCCTCAACTTTGAAGTTTTTGAATTAATAAATCAACGATGTGAAATACAAAACTGCTTCTTTTTTACTTTTCCACCTTGAATCTGCGAATAGTTTTATTAAGCAAAATGCAGAAGACCCTGTGTACGTCGTAAAATGATAGCCTACCATATATGTGGGAATATGAGTAACTTTGAAATATTGTTTTATTAGACCTACACGACTCACTGATTTTACGCAAATTGAAAGAAGTTTTCTGTGTATTCAAATACGTGGTCAGGGAATGCCGCTACGTCGACCAAAAATGAATATGTTGACTCAAATAGTGTTACCTTTAATCACAGGTTTACATGTTGGTTTTGTTTTACTCTGAACCAAGACCTGTTGATTCCTTAGGCCAAGCTCAAAAGTTACTTAAGACGTGAATCGGTTCAGCTTGTGGCCATACCCCGGCGCAATTACGAATATTGTTGTCTTACTAAAAATGTCATGAAACGTCCCCTTGCAGTTTAGATTTTCACTAAATAGTCTATAAGATTAGATGAAATTTAGCTGCAAATTTAGGAATTTGGACGTCAAACCTCCGTATTCACACTACATAATGCACATAAACACGACTGGCGCACAACAAAATTGAGAAACGCAGGGTTCTGTATCTTGTTGGCGGGAAATTCTGATGTCTTTTCACAAAAAAATAATGGAGTGCAGTGACAAAGGCGGGAGAATATTTTTTTCTTTTGCAAAAAGGTAATTAAAAGTTTGAAAGGGGTCTCATCCTGTATGCAGCGGGATCTTTAAGAAGTCTTAAGCCCTATTCATGGGCCTGGGAAATTCGCTTGGGGGTTAATGTCACTAACAGATTGCCTCGCTGAAAAGAGAATATGGAAGGATCTTCGCTTCCTTTTGTGTTCCAATTGCTCAGTTCCACCACGAATACCTGAATAGGAGAAAAAAGAGAATGGCAGGCATTTCGCGCGTTTTAGCTGCTGTTTCCTACTTATATTCTGAATTATTAGATTCACCAAAGCGATTATAACAATGCCCTCAAACTCAATCAAGAGTAGAAAATTAGGCTACCTGACGCAACTTAATCAGATGAAACGCTTAGATGTCTTTTAGTTAATATATAGGCCTATACTTGGTTGCTGAGGCAATAGCACATGCTTCCCCATTTAACGCTCCCATTTTAGTTTAACATTTTTGCTGTGGGGTTTTCGCAGGGATATTTGCCTGTCTTTCCCTAACAAACAGGGTCCGGAGTCGTGTTGCCGTGGCATGGTGCTTGCCGTGTGCCGGCCACTTGCAGTCAGCAAGCCCACCTCTCCGGGTTAGGTTACATTCTGCTAACTGGGGGTCGTATAAAAGGTCTTCACAACTCGACACGTTTCACCGGCAGTGCTTCGTTAAGTAAGCCTCCCAATGTTCCAATGGTTTAACCAGATGATTTAATTTTCTGTTTTGTTTTCGTATTCATTTGCGTTTCTAAACATGACGTCTGTGACAATGGTGTCACAGTTCGACAACCGAAACATTTTAAATATTGGCTTGTGGCGAAAAGAACAACAGTGCATTTATTTTCACGTAGTAAGTGGGCTATTTGGTTATTGACTTTGTAGTGTTTCCTGCTTCTACAAATTATTGTTGTGTGACCTAGTGGTGTGTGCCAGGAGAAAGAAGCATTTTGATTTTCACAATTACTGACGTTCACTTCTGACAACTCAGCAGGCTAAAACCTCAGCAGAGGCTAGTCTAACTAAAACGGGCTCGAACAAGCGTCTTGTGTTCCTCTCTGTGTCATTGTGCCATACGAATTGTTTGCTCCTCTAGGAATCTCTCCCCGATGACGGCTCGCAGAGATCGCGAGCCAACAATGTATAAAAGCCTGCCTTTTGCACGTATGCATAACTGGAACACTAGTTGGCAGTGTGTGGGCTTTGCGGCTGCTCCTTGTGCCTTCGTGTCTGAGTTAATAGTTCAGAGATGCCTGTGTGGTGCTGAGGTCGTGAGAACCGAGCGAACTAGACTGCTTGCGGCCGGGCAGGAAGCCAATCAGTAAATCCCCGCTGGCAGTGCGGGTCGTGCATTGGCCGCACCGCTGCTCTCGGGAGGTGAGGAGGCGCACGCGCGCGGCTGCCGAGAAGCGAGCCTGGAGCCTGCGTAATAATCGCAAAGAGCCTTTGGCTGGACTCCTGCGCGCCCACACCCATCCGCTGGAGAATTATTGCAGCACACACAGCACCGCAGTCTTCCTGTCCATTTATCTTTCTCTCTCTCTCTCGCTATATATATATATATATATATATATATATGTATATATATATATATATATATATGTGTGTGTGTGTGTGTGTGTGTGTGTGTGTGTGTGTGTGTGTGTGTGTGTGTGTATACACGTAAGTGTCGACTTTCAGGCTTTCAGAGACTGGCATTGGCCGTATATCTGATTCTATTTTAGATGTCACGGGAAAAAAATCGTCTTGCCACAAGGATCATGTTAAGAGGGTTCTTGGCTGGCTCTGCAGTCCCTAATCACACGTTTTAATAAATTGTGAGGTGACTGGTGAGGGATAATGGGCACGTGTAATATCACTCTCAGCCACAAGGAGGTATATTGTTCCCCTTTTTCCTTACTTGAATAAGAGGTGAAAGCATGTACCAGGGACTGTCCAGGACAGTGAAAAAACGGCAAGGAGTAGCTGTGTTAATTGTGGTTGCTGCTAAACAGATCACATGTGAAATTTTGATGCATAGACTGGATGCCTAGCTGAACACATTTGATAAAATACTGTATATCGTCCTGTCTGTGAACAACACTTAATTACTTCTTTTATGTTTGCTTCTTACTTACCTTTAAGGACAAATTGCATTGTGGTTACACTGAATGTGTGCCACATATAAAATAATACTATTTTATAACAATATTTTATACTGAATGACGGTTTACAACCAGATGCTGCATGCATTTGTGAAAAATTCTTGTCTCATATTTTGGCAAAACTTGCAGTCTACAAGGTAAACCTCTTCTCAGCACTTGACTGGTTTCTTGTTTCTATGTCTTGTTTATGCTAGTTTAGCATGTTGTGCAATCCATACAAACAATGAGGACCTCTCAAACATCCTTGACTTTTTTTCTGTGATTTTGCCATCTATTTAACCATGTCATCACTCCCCTGTCCACTCAGCAAATTGACGTGAATGTGAAGGGTTATGTATTTGACCAACAGCTTAACTAAGGACTGCAGCTCTGAGTAAACAGCGCAGTGTTGTCTGCATTGAGCTCCGGGGAATTTTTAAGTAGAGGAGTTACAGGGCCCTAGCAGAGATGTCTCTGTCTGTGCTGTAACAGAGGTAGTCAGACCACAAAGAGATAGGACACAACCTGGGGGTTAGAGTAGGGTCTATGGAAGCAGCCAGAGTAGCTGGTTGATCTGTTGTGCTGTGGAACATTTGTCCCTTAAATACCAAGGCTGACTCTATCTCAGACACACTGGTGCTCAGCCACATACAGCTGATTTCCTTGTATCTTTACATTACATTTCATTATTGTCATTTAGCAGTTGCTCTTATTCAGAGCAACTTACGTAGATTACGGTTGTATCAATTCATACAGCTGGATATTTATTGAGGCAATTGTGGGTTAAGTACCCTGCCCAAGGGTGCCCAACAGCAATGTTCCAGGAACCTTGGAACCTGCAACCTTCCGGTTACAAGCCCTGCACCTTGCCACTACGCCACACTGCTGCCAGCCGTGGATCTGAGCGATATTGTGCCATAATCCTTCTTATACAAGTCCAACGTTGTGCTGTAATTTTCAGTATTGATGCACGTCCTCTTGTGGTTGGGAGCAGGGGGGTGCAGCGGGGTGAGGGGAAGGTGGGGGGTGTATGCAGTCACGTAGAGGCACGCCAGGCCCGATCAGATATCACAGCCCGGGGTGCCGCGCGGGGTGCAGATACTCGTCACTTGTCTGCAGGACGTAATTCTCTCGCCTCCTTTCACCAGGTTTCACTTTTCGGGCGCGGGCTCCAGTTACAGGGCGCCGGGCACGTCAGCTCAAGGCGAGCAAGTGGTACAGATTCCGTGAGAGGGGAAGACCCTCCCTCGCTGGTCGGAGGTCGTTTTAAGTATTTATACACCCATCTCATGAGCAGCCCTTTAAGGGACGGCGCCCTTAAATTAGCACTCTTTTTATTTATGGATTTACCTCCCCGGCGTCTCTCTGTCACCCAGACCAGAACAGCCAGTTGTTTTTTTGGGAGTTTCAGAATTCAGTTTATTTTGGAAATGTGAATTCTGAGCATGTTTGAGGGCAGTTTGGACAACACGCACAGGCAACTTTATTTCACTAAAGCTGAAGATTCATAGTTAACAGTTTTCACACAAACCTTTGCACTCATCTTTTTCAAGATACTCATCTTTTTCATAACCTTGCATCTTATCACATTAATCTTCAGTAATTACTCATGAGGCTTTGAAAGTAAGCGCTGCACTGACTGCAAGCATGTCATGTCTATATGAGGAAAATTATTTTAAAAAATGATTCATATGTATATGTTTCTTCACAAGATTTGAAAAGAAATGTCCTTAACATGATGAACAACTTAAGACAAAAAAATGGTAAATTTATGTATTATTGGTTTGCTTGTATCCTCTGAGGTAGTGTGTTTTATGATATGTAAAACTTTGGGGAAATGTATGCTTGGACACATCATCCTGTATTGCTCAGTCTTTAAGAGCCATTGATTTTGTAAACCCGCTTCTTAGAACCATTGCTTAGTGTGCACTTGTCAGTCCCAGTTGAACACTCTTCCTAGGGGTAATTTTCAATGCATGTCAATGTCAGTTTTCACTTAACCTCTGCACGTTAAATGATACTTGTAAAATGAGCTACTGATCATTCATTAAGGTAACATGATTTCAGTGCCCGATAAGGACCCGCGATCAAGAGAAAATGGGACCTCTGATTGTTGTCCAATAAAGCAAGGATGAAAATGTTGCTGCTCTTGTGAAGAGGAGGGATCGCATCGAGGAGAAGGGCCTGAATGTCATTCATCTCCCGGCAGGCATTGTTCTCTTATGAAATGAAGATCAGCATACGTGGAGAGTCAGTCACCCTGTAAAAAAGGCTTTGCCGGGCATCTGTTGGTGGCGGTGCGCCCCTGTGATGGGGCTGTGAGAGGGTCCTCAGCCTCATGCGTGGCAGAGGGGGTAGAGTTGGGGGTGGCGGTGGGGGAGGCAGAAGGGATTAGGTGATTTTCCTTTATACAAATCCAGGGATTTAACCATGGCTCCGCAGGGGGGTCTGAACTTGTGAATGGCAAAGGGCTGATATCCGGGCCATAAAAGGATTTTAGGAGAGGCGTAGGGAGGGGAGAGGAGGGGAAGGATAGAGAGAATGAGTATTCTCTGTTGTCGTACTTGCTAGTTGTTTATATGCTTTGACAACACCGGTGTTTTTCCTCCCTGGGTAACGTTGCCTGAAATCAAATTCTTGTCGTTGCGGTGTTAACTGTCCCAGTAATGACACAATGCTGAAACTGCAAAGGAGTGGGTTTGTCTGTCACTCACAGACCTGCATTTCTTTTCTGTTCTCTGAATTGTGGGAACTTTTTAAATTGTAAACAGGTTATTCTACCTCAGTATTGTCCTTTCTGACAGGAGGGATTTAGGGTCTTTAGAGATGGCACGGTTTGCTTCGGCACTGAGATTTTTTTTCTCTCTCTTGTTGTGACACTTAGATTAGTAGGTAGTGGGAATGTTAGACTTTGCTCCAGGAAGGACAATGGGATGGAGGTGTGAGTGAGTAATGATGTCATTAGACTTTGCCTGACTGAATGAGGGGTGAGTCAAACTGTTGTGACTAACACTGTGATGATAGACATGAAGGCTCATAAGGAAACCAGTGTGTGTGTGTGTGTGTGTGTGTGTGTGTGTGTGTGTGTGTGTGTGTGTGTGTGAAGACACAGCTCTTCTGTGCTCACCTGATCACCTGAAACAACACCACCTAAAGCAATTTCTTGTATTAAACTTTGTTTTCCTTAACTAAAATTCCAACCTAATGGTTTAATGCACCTATATCTCTAGCAGCTAGCTTTTACCGTGTCTGGGAAACTATTGAAACCTGGTCATGTAGCACTTCTAATAGTGTTGCGTTGGATAAAAGTGTCTGCCAAATGAATAAATATAAATGTAATCTAAATGTGTGTGTGTGTGTGTGTGTGTGTGGCTGTGTGTGTGTTTGCAAGTTTGTCTCTTTAAAACTGGAATCACAATTGCTCATTTGTGTCAGTGTGCATTGAGTGTAATGCTTTCTAAGTATTCCAAAATGTGTGTGTTGCTATTTGCACAGAACTCATGGTGGGCCATTTGAAGGTGTCACAGATGTCTGTTTTGGTTGCCCCTCCTGCAGCGCCCAGCCAGCCCTGCTGAGTCAGTCCCTGTGTCCCCGCATGCCCAGGCCTGTCCCAGACAGACACCTGAGAGGACCTGACTCAGAGCGCTGACTCATGAGTGTCTGTGTTTATTGTGCTGCTCAGTGGAGACCAGCCAAACACAGGAACCGCATCCCATTCATATAGCCTGTGTGGAGCGCTCAGGGTAGTCAACACTCGCCATTGGAAGCCAAGGCCAAGGAGGAGCTGTGTAGCAGCAGACTCTGTTGGGGAGGCAAAATGAGGCAATGTACGTAGCTCCAGAAACAGAAAAACAATCATACCTTTTGAAACAGAGATGCCAGCAAATGTGGTCTAGTTGGTGAGACTCACACAGCTAGGTGCTTCAACAACTCTCTTGCAACAGGCATTCTGTAAGGATTTGCACAGGACTAGTGCTGCCTTCTTTATTTTTCCAAATGTCAGGATATTCTGCTCTGTTGGTGGCCTACGCGCTGCTGAAGTTGTGGTGGGATGAGACGTGCTGAACTGGAGGTTACACAGAGAGCTTATGCTGTAATGAGGGGCAATTTTCTCTTTACCAGCATGCAGACCAATATCCTCACAAAGCTATTTGCTGTCTGTCTCATTTTATGCCTGGGTCTGATTTTAGCAGAGAATTTAATATTTAATATGTATATTTGGAAGAATCTTAATTTGGTATAATTTGGGGCAGCAGTGTAGTGTAGTGGTAAGGAGCAGGGCTGCAGCCAAAGGTTGCTGGTTCGATTCCTCGCTGGGCCACTGCTTCTGTACCCTTGGGCAAGGTAGTTAACCTACAATTGCCTCAGTAAATATCCAGCTGTATAAATGGAAAACATGTAAAAATAGGAACATATGTAAGTTGCTCTGGATAAAAGTGTCCACTAAATGAAAATAATGGAATGGAATAGGGAAACCTTCACAGTGATGCTGAAATATGTTACAAACTTCAACCCGCTTGCTGCTAACTGACAGAAGCAGACTCTGAGTGGATTTCTTTAGCGGTCAGTAGAGCCTCCCCTCCACCCCAGAGGGAACTCAGGATCCAGACAGGGTGCGTCATCTGACCCCCAACGGCCAGGATTAGACGTGGGTCAAAGGGAAGGCGTGCTGTTTAAGATGGTGATGATTTGACGATAATGATTTTACAGTGTTCCTCTTCCTAGGACGAGGATGCAGGCGCGTGTGGTACATTGTCCTCTCTCAGGATGTGTCAGTGTCAGAGCCACACCTGACAGGC
Source organism: Megalops atlanticus (assembly GCA_019176425.1). NCBI lineage: Eukaryota > Metazoa > Chordata > Actinopteri > Elopiformes > Megalopidae > Megalops > Megalops atlanticus. The sequence continues at coordinate 33,196,884 of CM032882.1, forward strand.
GGAGGTCACGGGGGCGATGCAGAGGGACGTGGTGACGAATCCTCCCTCGCCAGATGTTACCAGATTTTCAAAAGGTTGCCGTTGCTTTCAAGCTGGAAAGTTTTCCTTCCCTAACCCTTTCAAAGGAACGGCTTGTTTTTCTTCCTCTATTTATCTCTCAATTTCCCCACATGTGGCTCTTGGATTATAAATACCTCCAGTCGCTGATAGTAACAGCCTCCGCAAGAAATAAAAAAAGGAGAGCCCCCCCAATCCCCCCGTCTTCTCCTCCCTTTTCTCTTTGCTCTCATTTTAATGTGAGTGCAAGGTAAACTCCACTCTTCTTCCTGCACTCAGCTCTTTTTGTCTCTCATGTAAAATGCAGAGCGGTGTGTGTTCCACTTGATGGCTTTATTGGTCCTGATTCTCATGCAAAAGCCGCAGTGGGCAAGTGTCAATGAGTGGAGCTTTACTCCCTGACAAAACAGCCGTGATGGGGATGATGGGGAGAGAGAGAGCCGGGACCACAGCTGCGTACACAGGCGGTTTGGCTCCTATCGTCCTCATCGCCTGGACAGTGGTTATCAGCTCCTGATTCCTAGTGCACACTTCAGGGCTAGCCTTTAAACAATAATTAAACCTTCAGTGCTCAGAGCGGTATCGAGCTGCCAGCATATCTATGACATATCTGGGTGTGATGGAATGAACACAGTCTCAAGGTTCTGTTTGAAAGAATAAACACTTCATCAACCCCCTGCCCAATGCATTTACGTCTCTTTTATCATCTCTGCTGACAATTATCAGAGGATAAATCACTTGTGTCAACCAGAAACCCTCATCTGAAGTTTATAAACTCTTTTAAGAGGGTGATGAGACAAGAAGGGATGATAAATGCAGTTTAAGATAAGAGTAAAACCGAAATTTCACTCACTTACACCGCATGCTTGTGACACGCACGTGCCCGAATACACACATGCATACATACGTGCACAACCACACACAGACACACACACACACACACACACACACACACACACACACACACACAAAAGCACACAAACAAGTACAAACACATGCAGTCACACGCATGCACATGCACACCCAGAGAGACACACATATACGCAGTCACATGCATACACACACACACACACGCACACTTGTTCGTCGGTTGTGGGTTGTGGTTAGAGGCAGAGGGTATTGCTGTGAGCCTGAGAAAAACAAACAGCAGAGCACAGCGGGAGTTTTGATCATGCTGTGTTTGTCAGCAGAGTGTTGCTAATGGAGGGGGTAACTCTGAAAGAAGCAGCTATGTCTCCCTGCTCCTGCCCTTGGGATTAAAACACAGGTACACACTGTAGATATGGTGGTAATTGTTTTTATACTATTATTTTATAACTACAATTATCTGAGCAGCACATTAAAAAAATCACATGCTTTTGGGGAGAATTATGTACAATAATATATTTATCCCTCAATAGCAGTTTACATGCAGTTTTTTTACCTAGCAGTTTAATGTAGGTTTAGAGTAATTTCATAGTGCTTCTTGACCCATGGATTGAAAGGACAAGCGAAAGCTGGACTGAGAGACTGGAGAGATTTTCCCGTGTCTCTGCAGAAGGAGGGCTCTTCCTGTCTGCAGGATGCAAACGTTTATGTGAGCAGAGATGGTTTGCAGACCGTTGGGTAAGAGAGCTCTGAATCAGCATCACAGTGAGACCACACAAATTTACGGCTCCCGTACCCACGGCTTGGGGCGGGAACCCGACAAGAGGAGCTGGGGGGTGCCCCAAAACACACAAGGGGGCTGTAAAGGAAAGGAGGGAGAGGTCGCAGGGAGTGTGGGCAGGGTGGGGACGGGAGGGGGTGCACCTAACCTCCAGTGAGCTTTCCCACACTGACTGACAGGTCCGGCCTGCTGTGGGATCAATGCCTTTTGTTTCTGGACCCACTGTACAAACACGGGGAGGGAGCTACGCCATTGATCGCCTCACCTGTCTCCACAGTTGCACCTGTTGTTCTCTTATTTCTTTTTCCCAAGACGTTCAATACTTTTGGGTCTTTGGTCATCTGTTCATTTTGAATTCTCTGTTGTTAGCTCGTCAGTCAAAGTAAAGGTTGGACTTCTACCCTCGTCCCTGTTTGAACCCGTAATAAAACAAATGTTTATAAACTGCATTTATACAGTACATGCATCCTGTGCATTCCGTACATACATACATTCTGTATATGCAAGCAGGTAATGCAGTTAAAAATCGTCATGCATGTAATTTCATTTCTATTTCTATAGCATGCTCATCTAGATTATGTCAAATAGTTTTGTATGGATGTATTAAAAAGCAATACCCAGTTTACACACTTTTTTATTCATGTTCTCAAATCCTCTTCTAAAAATGTGGCAGATTCCTGTATCTTACATTAAACCATTTGTAAACCATTGTAGACTTGTAAAAAAGCAACAACCAATATTTATCGGTCCTGATTCTTGACTCGTGCGCTGCTAAGATGCTGATAAAGTCTTATTTCCATCACTGTTCCACACAGAGAGCCTGCCCCTGCCTTTCAGACTCTTGGCCTCTCTCTCAAACCCTAATCTGAGCCCTTGCCCTCTCGTCAGTACCCTCTCCTGTCCTGAGCTGCTCCTCACTCTGCCCGGGGCAGTTCCGATACGCGGCCAGCTACCTGGGAACTTCTTTTTCCCCCAGGTGCTGCATCACTTAATCTCAACAATCTGAACAAGATTTACAGTCTTTTAGCAGTCTTTTCTATCCAGAGGGTTCTGTTGCAAAAACTAGAGTGGTTGTGTCCTTGAAAGACCAGCTCCAGACAAACAGCAGCGCACATAAGTATGCTCGAAAATTAGAAGTGGTTGCTGTCTGATGGTTTCCGTCCATTGACAGTAGAATGAAGGTTGTGTTCCAAACAGGGGACGGCTTGCCCCTCTGTTTATCACATCCAGAGTCCCGCTCTTTTGATGTGGCCGCGACCATTTCTCAACTTCCAGTGGGCCAGAGTTTTGGCTCTAGACACAACAGCCTGTCTGAGACAAATAGCCATCCGAGGCCTTTCTCTTCCCTTATTGTCTCGAACAATTCCTATCGAGACGAGGTCGATTGTTCCCTTTTTGCTTTGTAGTGCAGTTTTATCACTCTGGAATGTGCTTCCTCTGTCTTATTTTTGGAGCAAGCATCACGCATCGTTCTAGGCACGGTGTGTGGATGAGTGTGCGTTTTGTTTATTTCTTTAAATTATTATTGGTGAATGACCCAATTAGACTGTACTGACATGTACTGTACTGCTGGCTCACCTCACCACGCGCTCGGTCACCTGTTTTGGGGGTGAGGGTGGGGTCACCTGGGTGAGGAGGGTATTATTATTATTATTGGCATTTAGCAGACACTTTTACCCAGAGCGTCTTACATAAGTTACACTTCTTTTTACAATGTTATCCATTTATACAGCTGGGTATTTACTGAGGCAATTGTGGGGTGAGTACCTTGCCCAAGAGTACAACAGCAGTGCCCCAGCAACCTTTTGGTTGCGAGCCCTGCTCCTTAACCACTATGCTACACTGCCGCCCACTAGCTCTGCGCCCTAGTGTTATTGCAGTGAAAGACAGGGTCTTTCCCCGACCCCCCCGACTTCCCCCCTTGGTGTTTCAGGTCTGTCAATGGGAGCAACCATGCAGTGTTGGGGTGGGGTGTCATCCAGGAAGATGGAAAGAAGGGTTAACGTTCCATTTTTAGAAATCACTAGTCACCCCTGTAGAAAGGAGAAAAACCCAAGAATTCCTTCAGAGGGCTTTCATTTCATCCTCCCACGCGCACCCACCCACCTCCACAAATAAATTATAACTCTTTTTTTTGGAGGTCGGAGGAAACATCTGGTGACAGGCAGCAAAGCACCTCAGCAGTGTGTGTGTCAGTGCTGTTGTCTCTGCAGTGCGTGTGAGTGTTGTCTGTGTAATGTGTAGGCTATATGTGAGCACTGTCACCTCTGCAGTGTGTGTGAGTGCTGTCACCTCTGCAGTGTGTGTGAGCGCTGTTGTCTCTCCAGTTTGTGTGAGTGCTGTCTCTGCAGTGTGTATATGTGAGCACTGTCACCTCTGCAGTGTGTGAGTGTTGTCTCTGCAGTGTGTGTGAGTGCTGTCACCTCTGCAGTGTGTGTGAGTGCTGTCACCTCTCCAGTGTGTGTCAGTGCTGTCATCTCTGCAGTGTGTGAGTGTTGTCTTTGCAGTGTGTGTGAGTGCTGTCACCTCCCCAGTGTGTGTGAGCGCTGTTGTCTCTGCAGTGTGTGAGAGCCCTCAGAGTTAGCACTGTTCTTAGGAGTGGGTCATCAGCAGGATGTCACTTTCCACTTCCAGAAACAGTTTCCCCTTCTGCTCTCTGTCAGTCCTGAGAAGCAGGCCCAGCTCAGTATGACTGCTGGCATTTCTCTGTTCACCTTTTATAAAGCTATTCATTGTCCTCATATTTAGCGCTGGCCTCTTTTACACAAGGGTGAGTCATTAAGTTTCTTTGACACAAACACCCAGTGACAACAGAAGTCATATATTGGTATTGTAGATTTTCTTTGGTGAAGCTTTGCTACATCGCTGTCTGTTCCCATGTAACATCATTGCACTTAACAGTGTATAGGACTCCAGAATAATTTGATGAAAGTGAAACCTGCTGTCTTGAGGGGATGTTACTGTTTCAACCACACGTTCCCCAGGTGAGTCTGTCAGGTTGGAGCTGTCCACACAACAGGTGCTGAATCCCCTTCTCTCCCAGAGAGAGGCACACAAGCTCTAGGGTAGAGATGCCTAATAAATCTGCAGTGGCTAGAAGCCATGGGTTTTTATAGCCAACAGCCGAATTTAACTGGATTCAGTGGGACATTAAAAGGATGATTTGTCTGCTGCAAATATCCAGCTGTATAAATGGATAGCTTGTAAAAATTGTAGCCTATGGAAGTCGGATAAGAGCGTCTGGTAAATAACAATAATGCAATGGAATGCCTCATTCAGCTGAGCACTCTTCCAATCCTCTTAGGTTTTGGATAATGGGCAAACTGGCTGCCAACCCAGGTGGAGTTTCAGAGTTCAAGCTTTGCCCCAGCTTAATGTATGCATTTTCCATAATGCTCTTCAGTTCTCCAAATTGCCACAACTTGTCACTTTGTCTTCTTCCATTTTGGAGGTATTTTTTATCTTATATATTTAATAAAGCCGTATGGCATGAGAGCCTATGGTGTATCATGCATATAGGCATGTCCAGGAGGTGTTAGGTTAGGTTAGGTTAGGTTAGGTTAGGCATGGGGTGAAGAAGTGTGCTGGCAAACCCTTAGCCAAACGTGATTGGTGGCAAAGAACAGCAGTGTAGCATAGTTGTAAGGAGTAGGACTCGTAACAAAAAGGTTGCCAGTTTGATTCCCTGCTGGGGTACTGTTGTTGTACCCTTGGGCAAGGTACTTAACCCACAATTGCCTCGGTAAATATCCAGCTGTATAAATGGCTAACATGTAAAAAATTGTGACCTATGTAAGTTGCTCGGGATAAGAGGATCTGCAAAGCACCAGTAATGTAATGCAATTTTTGGGTATAGCTGTGCTGGGAAGAATGAAAAATGTTTAATGAAGTGTTAGTTTAATATGATACTTTAACTTAAACCGCTTGTTAACAAAGAGCATAAGATTCCGCAGGAAGCATTTCATTGTAGTGTTTCATTTGGGTGACATATGGGCAGTGGTTCAGCACATGCCTCAGTGAGGTGAGTTATGAGTCATCACTGCACTTTTTAAATGCAAGACGCTCAATTAGCATATTGCAACCAAAGTGGGATGGCTGTTTGCCCTTGTTTTAAATGGAAAGAGGGCTTACCATCAATCAACAGAACAGAGTAGAATGAATTCATTGTCCACTTGTGGAAAATTTTCTTCCTCCCAGGCTACACACAGTAAAACCTACATTTGATAAAAACGTTAGGCTTAAATGAAAATAAAAACCTGAATTGAAACATTGGACCCCTTTGCTTGTACACATAGTACACTAGTGTACCATATTAACAGTGACCGTATACATGTACAGATGTTCCACTAATTTCACATAATTAAATTATTACTGTCAGAAATGTTTAAATTAATACAGCAGAAATGACTGCCTTCCTAAGTAGAAATGAATGATCCATAGCTTTTTCCATTCAATCTATATTCTCAGTGATATTTAACATCTGATCTATGTGTGTACTGAGGTAACAAACAAGCAATCAACAATCTCTATGAGGTCCCCAGTAATTAACACAGGTTAAAACATGCCTGTGTTGAGGGTCTTGTTATCTGTGAGTAGCACTTTAGTTTTACGCATTTTATTCACCAGTGCACTTGACTGTCACCATTTGTGAAGAGGGGTAACGCATTTAAAATACATGTGCTCAGTCTGAGCTTGGTCTTTTAAGACCATCTCACTAGAATATTTAAGATAGTTAACAGAAGCACCCTGAATTTTTATACACATTAGTGTATGCTGAAACCAAAAACATGATAGGACAGGACACAGCCCCAATGTTAGCCAGTGTTTGTATCGATTTTTTCTTCTGAACATTCCGTTCATAAAAACTGACCATGTTCCATTTGTGAGAAAATCCCTGCACCGCGATGGGCATCCATTCACAGTAATGATTACATATTGCTTTAACTGAAGTTTTGCAGCTACAGCCCATACATTTTATAGGCAGTATAAGCAACATGATGGGAATATGTATAAAGGAACAGACTGAAACCACTATAAGAGCAGCTCAGAGTCAGGTTACAGGCTGGAATCCCAGAGGTTAAACTGCTCTATACCAGGAATCTGTAGAATTTGGGTGTTTGCCGTGGGAATACGCCTACTTCATCAATCCTGTATGATCAGAATGCATTGTCATTTCATTCTAGCTGATCAATGTGTTTTTTGGATTCTTTACTCTGTGAGTGCGGGAGGAAGGGAGGGAATGCAAGTTCAGAGAAAAGAATTTGAGACATTTCTCATGCTCCTTCTAAAAAAATTGTGAAATAGCACAGATTTTTAGCCTAAACGCATGGCGCTGATTACCATTCGAAAACACACTTGGAAGTGAGAAGCATACGCATTTGTAGATTAGGTAGTTTTATCACATCTCCATTCATTAAATGGTTTATTTAGCATGATGTAAGTCTTTTTACATATCAAGTAGCGGATTAACAATTTCCCCTCTCTCTTTAAGGGGAGAAAATGCGCTGTAATGTGCGTATTAATGTAGGAGCAGGTGGTTAAAAAACCTTTTGTAAATCATTCAGTGATTAATTCCCCCACTTTACATGGTGGCTTTTCTTGGTGCGTTTCACTTTTTTGTGCGTCAGCTGTTGAAACTTTATAAAAAGTTTATTTTACCATGAAATGAGTGGGCACGGATAAATGGCCGGCTCGGGGGTTTTGTCAGCCAATGGAGGGCAGGCTATTGGGGGTCTGTGGACCAGGCAGGTTGGACCATATGTCATCATTCCGGGCCATTGTGTGGGCGGGTCTCTGTGGCAACCGCATCAGCTGGGTCCATTGTGCGGCGGGGCTCAATAGCCCATATATTCATTGCCGGGCTATTGCGGGCCCTGAAACAGAAACAAATTGATACATACAAGCTCCGGCCCCATTGGGCTCACATGACACATTTCAAAAGAACAAAAAAAGAACATTTTAGCCTGTTGAAAATCTTGAGAAAAGATTGGTCGCCATGGAGATAAGGCGGTGATCCCGACACGGCCCATTAAACTGCAATCAGATGTAAATTTCTGCTGCCCCCGGCCCACTAACCAAGAACCCCTTCACACTGCAGACACAAATTAAACAGTTTGTTTGCCGATTCACATGTCATTTTAATGGCTTTTTATTGGTTTCCCCTTTGTTTAAATGAGCAGAATTACAAACCTTTATTGATTTATAATATCGGGGCTCTTAAGAGGCCTGTCTAATATCACCATCTTTCACTCTAACTAGAGAGCAGAAGGGGACAGAAAAATGCTTCCAGATGGACTTCCTCTTTTGAAAGTTTGTCATTCAGATTCATCCCTTAGATCATTGGAATTACTAATGCATACTAAATGCCATTTGAAAAGCCCCATATAATCAGTATGTTTAATTCAAAGCCATCATCAGCATTGACATTATCATTGATTGTGATTATCATTGACAGATGTCAATTTAATTTGAAGTAATGTATTATCATATTAGTTGTTTTGTGATTGAGATTGATTAGTAAATGTTGTGCAAATATTAATTTGTTTGTTAAAGTGTATGCAATGCCCTGAAACAGAATAACATCCGTGTTACATTACATTACATAACATTACATTACATTACGTTACATGCATTTAGCAGACACTCTTATCCAGAGCGACTTCCAGTGCATTAGAACATAAGTGAATCCATTCAGGTTAAATGAGCAACAGTGTCAGACCAGGCTAACAACACTTCCAAACCAGTGAGTGTGAGCACAACACCACTCAAGCCTACCACAAGTTAACTTGTGCAACCTGACTAAGCAATGGAAGCCAAGTATACTTTTTTCTGCCTGGCCAGAAAAGCCCCCCTGCTGGGCTGGTATGAATCTTGCTGAACGGGCACCTTGCAGTGTTTGGGCGGGGGTGTTATACACCTGTGTGAAGCGGTTTGTAAATGCGCAGTACATGCACGGCTGCAGGGCGCAGTTGTTTGTGCAAGCGGGGTCCAAACGCGCCAGACGCGCCAGGGAGTCGGCCATAAATTACGGTGCGTTTTTATCGCTTTTCCATCGCGCAGACGAGCCGTCAGCTGGGCCCCGAGAAGCCTGCCCCGCGTTTGTCCCCTCTCAGACGGGCCCGGATCGCCTTACAGCCACGTGGAGCTCCTCTCCCTCACGAGCTCCCGGCTGCCGGCGGAGGAGGGTCCGAGCGAGACAGGGCTGAATGAGTCGCTTTTTTTCCCCCTATTTGCCGTGAGTGTTTTCTGAAGTGTGAATGAAAGGCAGGAAGCCACGGGATGGAACAGGCCCCGGTTTTGTGTTTTTTTTTTTTTTTAGGGGTGATGGGTGATGCCTTCTTCGGGGCAGGAAGCCCCCCACGTGTGACTGGTGCAGGGAAAATATTTTGCTTCACTCCGGGGTTGGGAGATTTTGTACAAGCGCAGTCTGCCATGCGTCTGTTTGTCTTGGTCACACGCACTGTCTCCTGTTATTACAGTATTTAGCTCTATTATGCTTCAGCTGAAACGTTTATCCAACGTAAAGGCAAAGGTCGCAGAGAGCAAAGAACGCCTACGCTAGGGAACATTATCTGCTCTGCGGCTTGTTCCAGCGCTTTTTTTCCGTCCTGTGAAGTTTTCAATGAGGCCTGAGAGGATCACACTCCCCCCCCCCCCCACCCCCACCCCCACACACACAGGCAGAACCACAGGGAAAGACCTCAGAACGCCTCTCTGAAAAAATCATTCATCTTTCACCATTCACTCTGCTCCAATAACATTTGCCTTGACGGCCCCCCACCCTTCCATTTTCACAGCTCTTGTGCTGTTTCTCTGGTTCACTCACCTCAAAGCACTGAACTGCCTTTCCTCAGCATCCGAAGAAGAGCATATTTTTTCCTCAAAACCCTTTACAAGCATCCAAAAGAGCCTTTAGGCTCAGAGCCCCACAATCGAATGACTATCCACAATCTGTATGAGAATCTAACTTTGTCTTGTCATTTAAACAGGCTAAAATATAGTTCTACTGCTTCTCATACCTCTAATGCTGTTGGTGAGATGGTAGAATCTCATTACTTTAGCATATTTTGTGCGTTTGGTTGCCAGTTCTACTCAGATGTGGGACACTGCTGTTGTACCTTTGAGCAAGGCAACCCCCAAACGTAAACGTCCAGCTTGGTAAATGGTTGATAAGTAAGTTACTGTGGAAAAGGACATCTGCTATGCAAGTGTGTGATGTGATAGGCTAAACAGTACACTTTTCTGTGGCTACAATTTTCTTCTGCACAGAAAGGGAAAAAAGGCTCATTTTGGAGGACTGACGAAATTACGAGACAATCACACCTGTGGTGGGCTCATATCTCTGGGATCCCCCTTCCGGGCCGATCTCTGGCCAGGGCTGAGAGCGAATGCCAGTGTGACAGTGGAGTGAGTGATTAAAGCCACAGTACCTCCAGCGACACTCATTTTCATATCGCATTGTCACGAGGGAACGACAGTCTTGAGGAAGATTTAAATCCCTATTAGTAAATCATCTTCCCTCTTGAGTGGGTGACATGCAGTGCACAGCAGTGTGACAGCTTAGATAGGGGTCTCACTGATGAAAGGCCTGGCGGTATTAATGTGTACAGGGTCACTGCCCGAGCACTTCATGGCAAATCACTGTTGGCAGCCCGTCCGTAAGCATGCATTAACAGGCAGGTTTGTACTGAGACGGGTTTGTGCACATGTTACATGTATCAGGGAACTCCATCACAAAGCTAGACTTTTTCAAGAGACTTTGTCATGAGGTTTATAACTGAAAAGAAAGTCATTTCTCTTTGTTTGGGGTGATTCTTGTTATCTCTGCACCGAAGCACATCATGTAGGTGGCAATAACACACAGTGACACCGCCACTCTTTAGCCAATTATAGCCAATTACAGAGCTGCCTTTTATCCTCAGTAAAAACTAATTGAATCCTTGATTGTGGCGTGATCCCAACAAATTGGCTTGTTTTGTGCTATAACTGATACTGAATCAAAAAAGTTTGGAGCTGGCTTTGAAAAGCAGTTAAAATATTTTGCATCCTGGTTGAAACCGCATGCCTGGAACTTAATCTTTGTCTGTAAAGCAGTAGGATCTTAGGGATTTGTTGTTCTTATTAACACCAATGCTCACATTAGCAGACTATCCTTCCCAGTGTGCATTGTGCAGCATGCAGCAGAGTGCTACCACGCAGTTAACTGTTCTTATTGAGAGAAACATCCAAATATATCGTCACCATAAATTTGATTACTGGGTGAATGAATGTGTCAAACATGAGTGAAAGTAGAGCAAGTATACTCAGTTGTTAAATCTATTACAGCTGATATGCTGTAATAAAGATAAAAACATTTTTTTTTGTAGTTTCATGTAATTAGTTATCTTTACAAAGCTCCAAAACATATTAAAAAGTGATGAAACCTCAAGGTGAAGGACAGTCAGCCAATCTGCCATTCTCTTGTGTCAGCAAACGCAATCCCTGTTAAAGAGGTATTCAACGCGTTCCGGTCTTAAGTGGTGGAGAGATGGTATGTCTGGTGTCCGTACAGATTGCGTACTTACGGCTTTCAACAGCGCACTGGTGGCTATTGAAGATTCATTAAGGGTGACTTCATTCATTCCTATCTGTGATTGACAGGCCATTGCAGTCAGTGTCATCTCTCGCATTGGAACAAGAACAAAAAAAAAATCCCATTTAATTATTGCGAAATATAATTGTCCATCTGGTAGCTCAATGAACGTAACAAGGCTGCCCTTAAAATGTAAGAAGGGGGTATAGATGGAAAGTTAGAAAAGGCAGAAGATTCTCCAAGGTCCATAGGCTCCAATTATTCAGAGATTATCCTTTCACATCCGCTGATCTCTAAATGAATAAAGTTTGGGGGCGTATTACTGACAGATGGATGCACCACTATAGGGGCTAGAGGCGGATCAGGGCCGCGGGTTACGGTGTCAATCTGGGACTGACCCCCAGGGTTAGTGAGGTGACATTATGTAGTGACAGCACAGAGGCGTCCCCTCTTAGCGGCTTTTAAATGGCGGCCGCATAAATGGAGAGGGCAATCACATTAGACTGTTTTTTTTCCTCTCTTTATTTTAAGGCAAAACCTGATAATCCTGAGCTGTGTCCCGGCTGGTGACTTCAAAGGTAAAGAGTGTTGGAATGAAAGACAGGAGGCTAAAGTCACCAAGCTAAGCTTGAGCTACTGCCATCAGCAGTATGTGCTAAGTTTTTTTTTTTTTTTGAGAAGGCACACATACCTACACACACATACACACACACACACACCTAAACTGACACTTGAAAATATTACACAGGACACCAGATTTTCTGCTGTTTATTTCAGAGCTTTATACTGTATCAGAGGAAATTACCACGCAATCTGTTGAACATTTCATACAACTGTTGCTTATTTCATCAAACTTTAACTCAAAGTTTCAAAAACTGAATCTATTCAGATATCATGTGAATTTGAAAAGGAGAAAGTATGGTATATTTATGATAATATGAATACACTCCGTTCTGTGTTTTGTTTTGTCAATCATAGACTTGTATTTGGCAAAAACTAATTTTCTTATATCTGATGGATGTAGTACCAGCTCCTTACAACCACGATTAAGCATTCTGAGATCATCCAGAAAGAACAGAAACTGACCCTCATCCTCCAGTCTGTAACAAAATCTGCTCAGATTAGAGGGACCAGAGGAATAAAAAACCCTGATTCAACAAAACAACCAACATCTAAATTTCACATCACATTTCACCACAGGTGAATTTTAATCAGGTGTGTGAGTCATGGATATAAATACTGTGCTGTTATGTTTACTAGATTACACACTGATAAGGTCCATTGCCACCAAAGCCTGCTGGAGAATCCAAGCACATTGTTCGGCTGAACTGCATGATGGGTCATGCATTTACAAAATACAGTTAAATTTCACAAGGCAAGTCAACAGTGATAATACTTGTACAAGCCAGTTGTGCATATGTGTGTTAATGCACTCGCACAACAATGAGAGCACACCACTAACCTTCCAGACATTGCCCCTTTAAGAACACAGCTGGAATATTGACAGAACATTGCAGGCATTTATTCCTGGTTAATAGTTGTTAAAAAGTTTTTTGTTCAGTTTTGATTGATATTTTCCTTGAAATCTCTGCTGACTGACAATGGGGCGGTGAACTTCGCTTTGGTCCCATAGTGGAAAAAGTTAGAACACTCTTAGCTGAAATTATGGACCTGTACCGAACCCAACTGCAAACCCTCATTCTCTGAGGGTTTGGTCTCCAGTCTCCATTTAATGTGAGGACTCTGCTCTGGTAACAGGTGCGATTTCCAGGAGTCCGGACAGCAGAGACGGGGGGCGGCAAGCGGCAGAAAGTGTCCCCCCCCCAACTCACCGCCGAGCCCCGATGGACCCTCGTTCCTGCCCTGGCTGTCGGAACCCTCAGATCTCTCAACAAGTGTTACCAAGGCTTCTCGTTTTTATCATGAAAATGGGTCTGGGATTTTCATGCGAGCGCACAATGCCTAAACAAGCGGGTATGTCTAATTCAATTAAGTACACGAGGCTGTGCCAAGTCAGCCCCGGCCAGTGTGACAGTGGTAATGAGGCAGCTCTTTGAGGGGGTGGCGGGGAGGTCCCCTAATTCTTGGCTCTTTACAGCACCCTGCACTCAGGGAGAGAAAGGCTTTGATATGCTGAAAATATCCAGGCAACATTCACTCGGTCCCCTTTTAAATAGCATTTTTCACATTCCTAAACAACTGTACAAATGGGCTTCGAGTGGGACACAAACAGGCATTATGCGGGTGAAGTCCTCCCTGTTTCCACTGCTCCATTCATCGGGCACAAAAACAGATCACGCTCTTCACTGAAAGTGAGGGCTCCCTTTTTTTTTAAAGAGATGTGAGAAACTCAGTGCAACAGAATTTTGGCCTGCTGCCTCTGAAACAGCGCCATGTGCAAAGATCAAAGACATTTTCTAGGTTACAAATTCGTTGTGTTTTTTGTCTTTTTGTGTTGGGGTGGTTGTGCCTGTTATGGCATAAAATGCAGATATTGATTTCACTGAACTCCATTATTTTAAATGAACCTCCCTGTTAGCTATGGGAATTGCAGTATGCATCTTTCTGGTTGTTCTATGTTGTCATGTCTGTGCATTATCCCTATGCTTCTCTTTCCTTTCATCCAGGAATGCACTTAAACACCCTTCTTTGTCTTAAGGTTCTAGTTGTCTTTCAGGCCTGGATTTTTGTACATAAATGAAAAAAAAACCTGTTTCTGTGACCATGTGACTGTATTAATCAGCAGAAATGAAGTGTTACACTTCACAGAGATGCAGGAAGCATTATAATGGACACCATTGTTCTGCACTTCATATGGTTTGTCTGCACATTGGTATGAGGGATGAAACTAAAATAATAAGAGAATTCTCTTTGCCTTTTTGTAATCATTTAAAGTACTGGTCAAAAGACAAAACAGAGCATCACTTTGACTTACTTTATTTCAGTTTTTCACTACAGGTTTCATGTTTGACCTGAAAATGTCAAGACAATTATTTTGTGATGCTCCACAGAGATCAATGAATAAGAATATCCAACAAGATGGAATAAATACACAAAATTCATGGATGTTAAAAGAATGAGTGAAGAAGACAAACAGACGTTTCAGGAGAAAAGCATCACACACAGCTTAAGAATATCCTACATTCTTGCATTTTCAATACTTTTCACTTAGGCTATTTAACATCTCTGATGTGAAAAGCCTATAGTTTCAGTGAAACCCACAGAAAGGACTCCCACTGTTGCGCTAAAACTGAGATTCCCAACTCTCACAAAAAAGGCCCTTAAACGTTTGACTTTCTCACAGAAACAGCTTGCTAAATGGCATTTCTGTAATGGACTCCTGCTAGGGTTCATATGTGTTGTATACCCACGTTGCACAAAGTTGTGTCAATACCATTAACATGATAATGCCCAAAAAGAAAGGACAGAAAAGGTTTTTTTGAATAAAAATCTGAAACTATAGAATTCTTTGTTTTCTTGGGAGAAAAAAAGATGAAATCAAAGACGTTGATGGCCATTTTTTTCTGTCCAAAAGTGGTGCTGAATGAATGTCTTATTTACATGCCAAAGAGACGGGACGTGGTTTTAAAGGATGGGAAAAACAGGCCTTCTATTATGGTGGGGTGCTGGTAGCAGGGGCCGCGGCGGTGCACGGTGCCTCCCTGCCAGGCCGCGGTTAACAAGGCGCAGGCTGAATTAGAGAATGGCAATGAGTTTTTAATTGGTGACACATTATATTTATCAACCTGACAGTGGAGTCCTGCACCGTGGCCTCGGCCGCTTTGTGCCTCCGCGCACATTACTTCCCCCTTGGTGCCCCCTCACGATACCCCCCGTCCCGCGAGGTCCCTCACGTGTGAAAAAGAATAAAAACATAATAATCGAGCGTCAAACTGAATGATAACATTGAATTATTCATAAGGGAGGTGGTGGGTGTGTGGGTGGGGTGGGGGGTTGGGGGGTGCTGGTTTCCTTAAAGCACTGGATAAATCAAGCTCTCTCCCACCCCTCTTTAACAAATGCTGCTCTTTGTCCCCCGCCCGAATTACTGCAAGACAGTTTAAATGTTCTCATAAAAGAAAATCCCTTTCAGGGCCATTTAACCATCCTGACAGAGCTCTGCTGCGTGTAAGGAAAAGTTATTAACAAGTGTTTAATATTTGTATGGGGGGCATTGTCGTCCTTTCTGCGTGGCATCTGCTCAAGGTTCCACAATGCAAGATTGTTCTTTGAAGAACAACTGCTCATAGTTGCACACTATAATGTTTAAAGGGAGGCCATTGTGCTTTTCTCATAACCGTCGTAGTCTTTAACTTTTATTTTTATGGTAAAGGTAACTATTTAAAATTTGAGCCCACTGCACTCCACAGGCACTCTCCAACATGAGATTATAATAAGCAGCAATATAAAATTTTTACATTGTAAGTCTAGCATTATTTGAATCAACAATGCATCTTAAAAAATGTTACCTTGATGCATGAATAGGCATCCTTGGCATATTTGAAAAAAGTTTAGTTTTTCGCTCCTCTGAATCAGGCATTCTTTTTTTAGTGAATTTAAAATGTTTCAATGAAATGTTTTCAAAGTTTTTCAACTGCTTGGAGCAAATCAGTATCCTTACATAAATCTTAAGCCACACCACAATAAAATGAAGAAAGGAGGATGACAATGAAAAAGTAAGTTTTTCATAAGACTTTTTTCTGCAGAGTTTAAGTTCAGGATAGTCTGTGTTTGTGGTGCAACAGCAGTGTGCAGGAACTCAAACAGATCTTCAGGAATCCATTGTTGACTCCTGGATTAACCATTGGGGGGGGGGGGGTGGAGGTGGATCTGGTCTTTATAATAGCAGGAGAGAAAGGGCAGGGGAAGGAGGGAGACCTAATGAAATATTTAAGATTTTGGGTAAAAGGAGCCTCGGAGGTGACAACAAAGGCGTTCCTGGGGCTGTCATTGTGCCGGGGGTCTGGCGGGAGTCGGGGGGCCCTGCCGTAGGCTGCGACGGGAACGGGGTCGGCCCATATTGAGCGGGGCTGTGTAGGGCCTGGTCACAGCTGTGTCACCCTGCTCCCGACCGAGCCACCAGCGGCCCTCGCCATTGTGTGCCATTGTGAGCGCCTCAGAGCACCAGTTTTACACAGGCCTGATTCTCTTAAAGCTGCGTTCTCCGACTCCCCCCTTCTCTTTTTTCCCCCCTCTCTCCCATTCCAGCATCCCCCTCTTTCTTCCCCCTTTCTTCTGGTGTTGTTGTTTTTTTCTCGTGGCTGCTGGTTTGAATGCAGATGGGTGCATTTCTCTACTGCTGGGTATGGGAGAATACTCTGAGAGCTGGGGATGGCCCTGGAGCCTATCCACATCTGCCTAAATGGTTAATGTTCTCAAAGCTATCCCTTCTTCCAAGCACCAAACAGTGCCATTCTCAAGGATTCTGTATTATGTCTTTGTTTCCTTTTTTGGCTGTGCTAGAAGGCCAAGGCAAATTATTTGTGCATACGAGAATGAAAGAAAAACATGTTTTCAGAAAAAAACTGTCTTTCAATATTAAAGAAGAACCTGCAACCCCTGTCCCACAATGCATTTCCAGAAATCCTAACTGGGCTTTTAACTCTTTCATAGTGTCTCATTAGTGAAAGCATGAGAGACTGCCATGCCACAATGACTCAAGAGCCAATCAATCACTAGGACCACCATTCTGCTTTCTATATGGGCCATTGTGGCCTTGATGCAGCTTTTTGTGTTGTTTTGACTAAACTGTGTAAAAAGGGGCAGGTGCTGCAGGTCATACAGATGTGATTAATTAGAGCCATACAGATGTGATACCCAGAGTTAATTAGACTTACAGAGGGTTAATTAGAGTTACACGGATGTGATAAATTAGAGGTTGATTGCACCGGCTTATTTTGCAATGCTGCTCTTAGAAGTTCTGTGTTCATTGGAATCAACAATACTTTGAAGTGAGTTTGTTTCATCTTGTGTTTTATGTGTTGTAAGCCATTAACATACATTCTAGATAAATTAGTTCCCTATATTGCCCTTTGGAAAGTAGAAATCTTTGTGAATTTTCTTGGAATTCTCAGGGGGAGAGTTGAGGATTGGCAATTTAATTGCTGATTTTAATGAAAAACATCCCTCATTACACCAAATGTATACTGGTATGAGTGTGGTGTAATATTTTACTGGTTAGGTGTCAAGAGAGTTGCAGTTTCATGCTGTAGGCCTGGGTTTGAATCTGCAGTCCATATTGAAACTGCACTCGTGTGTCAGTCACTTAAAAGCATATGACAGCTTTATCTATGGTGTTGTTTGTGAGGTTTCGATCTTCCTTCATTCCATTGTTAACCTTTCTCTGTAACACATTACAGTGGCATGTCATTCAGTCAGGGTCATTTAACCCATAACCCAGGTGGAGGGCTTTCAGAAAAATTAAGCATATTGGCAGAAAATCTCTCCATGTAAAACTCCACATGTCTTCAACACAAGCAATGCATACATTTCTGAAAAAAACGGACAAAATCAACAGGTAGTTTTTGTTGTTGTAGAGCAGAATATTAATTGCCCATTGCATTTGTATTCCCTGTGAGAGGTGATTGATGCTCTTCTTTTTAAGTCCTCAGACAGGCACGCCTCCTGCAGCCTGAGTCAGCGACTGCAAACACAAGCCTCTTAATGCCAGCATATCCCCCCCTTGGGTTCTGAATGCAGAACCCAGGGGCCACCTGATTTCAGAGGGCTAACCTTTAACTTGGCAGTGTAGCATAGTGGTAAGGAGGCAGGACTCATAACCAAAAGGTTGCTGGTTTGATTCCTAGCTGGGGCACTGCTGCTGTACCCTTACTTAAGTACTTAACCCACAGTTGCCTCCATAAAATATCCAGCTGTATAAATGGATAATGTGTTAAAACTGTAATGCTAGTCGCTCTGGACAAGAGCGTATGCTGAATGATCGTAATGTATTGTAACTCTCCTCACATCAGTGCTGGTGTGGGGGGGCATGGCCTTAGGAAGGGGGCGTGCACCGGCTTTCAATTGGTCCAGTACTCAGTACATACCCCCTCTCTTTCCTGCCTGTGGCTTTGGAGATGAAACCCTGTCAAAAACCTAGCCAAAGACTCTCCAAATCTCCACGGTTACTCTTGTGATTCTCACCTCAGTAAAAGGAATTCAGCTCTACCAGTGTGACTTACCCTGCAGGGCAGGGCTCTGGTGGTGAACACGCAACACAAGACAAGGCGCTACCCAGAATTCCTCTCACTAAATGACACAATGGGAGCCAGGCAGTGACACCTGCAGGCACGGTGCAGGCAGGGTTTCTGACAACCACTGCTCATCCACAGTGTGTAATTCCATCTCCTTATCTTCCTCTTTCTCATAAAGTATGGTAAACATTTACAGGATTCAATTGTTGTAGATTATTATCAGGATTATAACCCGACCCCTGGGACTTTTGAGACCATTGGTAATATCAGCATATTAGTTTTTTTTTTGTACTGCAACTAAATCAGTGATTTCAGTCAAAATACATCATCACATCTGCATCAATTCGATGATCTATGCAAATCTGTACACTTACAGATCAGAAAGAAAGCACTGGAAACATACATTACTTCCAACGGTAAACTCAAGTCATGTTGAGAGTTTTGATATTAGAAATGTGACCATTTTCTTGTTTTATTTTTAATACCCCAGCTGACACAATGCTAAGAAAACTATGAAGGTTTGCATGGATTCTTTAGAGGACATTGGTGTTGATTTATTCAAGTTTGACATCGTATCCTGTAGTGTACCCTGGCCAGTCTTCACCCGTCATTGATTTTATGGGCACACAGCACAAACACAGCACATGACTCACAGAGTGTGAGTGAATAGCAGTTCAGTTATTTACAGCTGGGCCCATTTCAGTCTATAAAATAGCAGGATTATTTCACTGCTTTAATTGCCCTGCACCTGTGTCTATAGACGAGCAGTGATTGCCGCTGCTTAAATGCAGGTGTGAGAGAAGGGTCAGGGGCTGTGCTTGCTGCATCCAAACACCTTCGCTGGGCTTTTTTCCCTTGTACTTTCAAAAATGATCTGATAAATGAATCATATTTTTATGCAAAGCAGTGGCCAGTTTGTCTTACAGACCCTGTGGAATGGTGTGATTGTGTCACCAATAGGATTCACCTGGAACATGGCGATACCACGTCAGCGCTGTACCACAGAGAAAGCTCCTTTTGGGCTGCAGGAGGAAGGCAGAAAGACAATGAGAAAGGAAAAGGGAAGAAATTTGAGATTTTGAAATTGGGGGGTCAAGTTTTGAAGTATAACTCAGTTTTTTTTTCCTTTTTGATGAAAGCAACAAATACCTTGAGTTAAAAACTGAAGTTAAAATAAAAACTTGATTTTAAAAAAACATGACAAAATCACCTTTGTTGGCAGGGGTCAGCACAAGTTGTCTGTCTGATTATGCAAGTTTATTAGTCTCTCTATAACTTTATCTAACTGGGAAACATTTGAGGGAAGAAGTGTAATTAATTTTTTTTTTCTACAAATGACCCTTTTGTCCAACCCCTTTTATTTCATTAAGACAAGAGGACATGAGACTGCCACAGTACATTTTTCAATGGTTTGTCTCTGCCTGCCCTTGTCACTACTCAGTCTCAGCATAACACAAGAACCAGGGGTGTTACAAATCACTTGGAGAGCATTTCAGATTCCAAGCGCGGGCCGAGCAGGGTGGATCAGGAGATGAAATTAAACGGAGACAGGAATTGCCTCGTGCTGTGATTTCCCCCCGCACACAACTGAACGCTCGTTCTGGGAGTCCCTTCCCCTCCTCAACAAAGACCCGTCACTCCGAGCGGGGCCGTGTGCCAAGTGCAAACCTGGAAAAAGACTCATGGATGACTAATGCACCCTGATATTCCTTAAAAAGGAGGAAGTGGGGGGGGCAATTAAAGAAGCCGTCCTATTGGTCTGTTCCATAATGCCCCCCCCCCCAGCTCCTGCCTGCCTTTGCAGTGCCTCAGCAGCTGAATGCAACTCATTGGTGGGGTCAGATATTAGGGGCCGTGGTGCCCTGGATGAATGGCCAGCACTGGGCCCTGGAGTGGCCTGTTAGACCCGCATTCACCCTGAGCCCTCGGCCTCTTTCACACTCAAACAGATTCTCTACACCCACCTGCCCCTGAATGCCTTTCCGCAGAGCTTTTCCACCGGCACCCGCAGACACGCAGCATTCACTTACACACGTGTCTTGTCTTTGTGTGCGTGTGTGTGTGTGTGTGTGTGTGTGTGTGTGTGTGTGTGTGTGTGTGTGTGAGATGCCCAGCAATGATGCAAATGTGTATACTCTCTCTTCCGAATTTGTGATTTCCAAGGGGTATTTTTTCCCCTATTCTATCCTGGCTCAATCTTGAGATACTGACAGAAAGACCTACCTGTCATTGTTATGGTAAAAATAGTAGTTACATTGTTGTATGTAAGGGCAGATGGCAGTGTAGCATAGTGGTAAGGAGCAAGGCTTGTAACTGAAAGGTTGCTGGTTCGATGCCCCGCCAGGGCATTCTTGCTGTACCCTTGGGCAAGGTAATTAACACACAGTTGCCTCAGTAAATATCCAGCTGTATAAATGTGTGACATGTAAAAATTGTAACCTATGTAAGTCACTCTGGTGGACAGCATCTGCTAAATGAAACTAGAAAGTCCTGCAATACAACTGTACAATGTTATGTGACCAAGTCAGTCAATGAAGCTCAACATTCTTGTTTATAGATTATAGATGTGGAAGAAAATAGCTTCCAGATTTTAGATAATGCTTCTTACCCAGAGCAAACAATTCACTGGAGTAGCCAATTAAGACCATATTCCATGCTAACTCATTTCCATCAGTCCTGTACTTAATGAATTCAAGCTCATTAATTTTAATTACTTACAAAACATCAACTTTGGTTATCTCTGAAATCAATTAAATATGGCACAAAGAAACTGTCCTTAAATGAAATTTTACTGAAGGCAGGGGTCAGACTGTACAGTGCTAGGACTGAGTTCATGCCTAAGAAAGCATTCAGTGAAATTTATTGCACTGAAAATATGTAAGAGAAAAAGATTTCACTTATTTGCAGGTATGTTTTATTTTTTAGAGCTCTGGATGAATGGATGGATGGGTGGATGGATGGATGGATGGATGGATGAATGAATGAATGAATGAATGAATGAATGAAGTTTCTTAATGAGTGTCCAGCGTCAAATTGATTCTTTTCAGTTTTTCACATGGTATTTAAGTACAGTATACACAGCAACTGGATATTTCCTGAAGTGTGGGAAATGCCACATTTTCCTCATTGGTATCTACACAGAATTATTTTCCAGTTTGTCAGCATCACTCCCTTGCATCCGTGTTTATGTGAGTGCTCGTTTTCTCCCTTTCACAGCATTATAATTTTTTCATAGCACAATATGGCAAAAATCACACATAATTCATTGCATATTTATAATTATGACTTGTTCTCAAGCTTCACGTTTTGCTGACGTAAGATGCTTTCTGTTTTCCATTTGTGTGAATGTGGGTGGGGGGTAACAAGTTTACATAAATGTGGACTCATTTAACTGCATGCCTGTACGATTTGATGTTATGCTCAATTGAAAATGTTTAAGTATGTCAAAACCTGTCAAATTTCGTCATCCTGGTTTTGCAGATGTCTCTAATCAGTGCCTTGGATGAAGTATTTTATATGTCTGTCATTCTGTGCACACACAAAGCTGGAAGGTGGAGTCTAATGTTATCTTATGTAATCAATTTGCCTTTTGAAAATATAGTGTTATTCTTTTGTTATCCATACCTGTAATGTAAAGCATGGCTACAACTCTCTATAAAAGTACAGTTACTTTGACAGCTGTCCGCTGTATCTCGCCATGCCAGCATTTCGAGGGACTCCAGAAACATTTAATAAAAATCCAGTCATACCAGTAACGGCAGACTATCCTAAACCCTCTTTAAACCCTTTGTGTCCGGTTGGGCACAAATGAGTTTCTCACAGACTGGGCGTGTAGCTAATGAGGGCTTTTAAATCCATCCCCTGGACAACATGTGGACCGAATGGCCACGGAGCAGCGACAGGCCGCACAGCTGTATTTCACCAGCCTGCTGTAATTAGAGGGAAGTTCAGGGTCAGGGAGAGAGCACGCGGCTTTGTTTGGCCTCATCTCTATGATGAATAGCATGCACAGAGCCATGAAAGAAAAGAAACCAATTACTCGCAAACATTTAGATTTTTTTTCCCCGTTCTTTGCAGTATAATTAGGTAGAAGCCCTCATAATACATCTCTCAAGTACCCATTGGATTTTTTTGTTGTTGTTGCTGTTGTTGTTAAGCTATATCATTAGGTCTAGTCACATGTTTTGATGAGTGCTCAACAGCAGAGTGTGTGTGGTACATTTGCTGCACACATGCAAATTCACATGTGGATCTATGGAGTTTGGGCCTTTGAATTTGCCCTATAGCTGAGAGGTTGAGAGGTTGGTATGGAATGGGTAGTTAGAGGGTCAAGTCATGCTATTTAGCAGTGTTTACTGAACTGAGACTTCCCTTTCAAACTTGCCTTTTTTATAGAGTTTGGCACAACCTATGATGACTCAAAAAGGAGAGATTACCTGATATGGAATCAATCGATCAGTTTTATTCATTCCATATTTATTGTAGAATCACAATCTCCAGCACTTTTACCTCTTGGAAAACATTTGTAAATCTCCAAATGGTGTTTTCCCCTGTTTGAGACAATTAGATTAGATTGCCGCTTCATCCTTTGATGGTAAGAAATCTGGAAATGTTCTTTAATGTTCATTCTCTTTCTTATTAATTTATTTTGGATAAATGTTTTATATAATTTTACACTGTAATATGACATCAATACTTTGACTAATCTTTGACTGCCCGATATCCCGATCTCAACCCCCTCCCCCAAAAAAACAACCCAACAACATACCCACCCTTCCCTCCCAACCAAGTAGTGGTGCTGTCATCCTCCTAACAGAGGAAAAATGGACTGTAAATGTGATTTCACTTTTGCAGCAGCTGAAATTCAAGTAGCTGTAGTCTCTCTCTCAGCACCATAAATCAGTGCAGTTTACAGCTCCATGTAAGGTTTGTTTGCATGCTCTCCACTGAAAAGTAGCTACTTCTCAATTATTGCAATTTGTTGGAGCTGGCATTTTCATTTTTGCCACCCATAAGAAATCATGGTGCAAGCAATGCAGAGACTCATTATCCCTTAACATAAAATGACTGAAGTCACCGTCACAATCTCACTGTGCTGCTGCATCCCTGGGTTATACAGATGTGAATCGCTCTGCATGGCCATTGAGATTTAAAGACAGAGTCCATGGGCTCAATCATGCATGTGCCCTAACTATCAGGACGCATTTCTGGTTGCTCCATGGGAATTCTTGTAGGTCCTTGGTTCGATTCCCAGTTGGGGCACTGCTGTTGTACTCTTACGCAGTACAGTTAACCCAGACTGACTCAGTATATCCGAATGTTGAATAAGGGTGTTGGCTCAGCAAACACTGGGCAGCAGTGAGAGTCATGTTTAGCAAGGAGGAGTCATTCTGGACTGTGCCCTCACCTGTACCAATCTGACCCTCATTGCCCCCCCCCCCCCACCCCCATGCAGAGGGGGGCTCTGACAGACGTTTGGCCCAGCAGCTGCTGCAGGGGGGGTGATGGGAAGGTTCCCTCTGAGTAATGTTAATAACTCACAAGTGGCACGGGCTGGTGGCCACCACACTCCTGCCAATCATCCCAAGGAGACATTCCTGTCGTAATGCACAGCAGATGGGCCAGGGTTTCGGGGGTGACAGCTGAGAGTTAAAGGGAGAGGTTAGGCCACAGGGAACACCATCTTCACTTTTAGTTTTTCCCCCCTGTGTCTGTATCTGTGTGTTTGTGCGTGTTTAGAAATGTCAACTATATATCAATAAAGACTGTTAGGGTGTATTTAATTTCAGTACACTTATAGCTCTTGAACCATACATGACATTGTCATGACATTTCCTCGGTATACTCTTATTAGGTAAATGGCGTTGTGGGGAGAGCATCTGTGAGTATTGCCACAATTTGTAAAGTTGCTAAATAATGTTAAAATTGACCTACAATAAGCCCCTGATTGGACACGCAGTCGGGGTGTGAACGACCTTACCTTCAGCATGCTGACACCGGGTTGCTCAAATCCTTTACAGGTGCACAGTAAACTATGCCAACATTATATCTGAATCAGTCATTTGGCTTCTTAACAGGTAAAATCTCTATATCTCTTAAAAATACACATTTTAAAAATCAACAATTTCACAAATACACTACTCCAAAAATTTAGCAACATAGACAGATGAAACTTGAAAATTCACACACAGATGCACCAGATTGCGTACATAAACATTCTTCACAGGCAGATCATATATGATATACCTTTCGCATTCCTTTGCCCCTATAGCATTAAGATTAAAACATCTGAAAAAAGTTACGTGAAAGTTTGTACCACTCTTCATTCCTGCGTAAGGTAGTAAGGCATAGCTGGTAAAGGAATGAGGGACATGTGGGTTCTCAGGTTTGGCAAAAAGCTGAAGTAACCCCAATGACCCCAGTAAAGTAATAAATACTTAGTTGTTTAAAAAAGGCTGTCAGATTTACATGCTTTGGCTAAATCCCAGAAAACCTGAAATACTACCTGTAACAATAAACTACATGGTAATCCATAGGTAGGCTACATGTACCAGTTGTGACCAAATGTATATAAACTGTAATATTACTGACCTTGTTTTAGACATTATGGTTGTACTGAAAGCTTGACCTCAAGTTGATATTTTTTCAGTGTAACAAAAGGCTTACCTCTGAGGCTATATGTTTGTGGTCATTTAAGCTATCTGGCTAGTAGAGTCAAGAGGTTCACAGCTCAATGGTTGAATGCAAGGTTCTCTGCAAACTGTGAGAAAAATGATCTAATATGCCAGTTTTACAAATAGAATTATTCATGCTATTACACTGTATTTGCCATTAAGTTAAATAGGTCTATTACTTCTTTTCAGCAAATGCCTGGAAAATTTTTGCATTGAAGTCATCTGAAAAATGCACACTTCAAAAATGTTCAAGGTTTCATTCATAAAATATTCACTTAGAAACCTTTCTTTTCTAAGTGAATATTTTATTTGTATAATTATTTATACCATTATTATTAATAATATTATTTATTATCATTATCAATGATGATTATCATCATGACAATTCTCATGTTCGTCCTACTCATAATCATAAAAATACAAGGAGCTGTTTTATTATAAATTGCAGCATACTTTGCCTTTCACTCTCAGTACTTTTTTATTTGATTGGCTACTTTAGTGTTTGTGCCTGCTTCCTGTTCATGGCTGGTACTCTGTCAGTGCCTCTAGGTGTTTATGGCTGCAGCTGGAGAAACTGACTCCCAGTAGAGGCCTGAGATGTCCAGTGCCTAATCTTGGTCTGCAGTTGCATTTTTTTTTATTTGGAAAATCCTTCTGTCCGTCCACATGCATGTTAGAGTGGGAGAGGCCGCATAATTTCATAGGGAAAAAAAGGAAAACTGTCACTCATTTGAGTAGGCCTGCATAGGTTTCCTGGACAAGGCTGTCATTATGGGAGAAAGGGAGCAGTGGTCTAACCTGTCATTATATCTGTTCTAAAAAAATCAGAAAATAGCCTCGCATAACAATAATAGAAGAGAACTGGACAACCTTTCCTGGACAGTGTGTTCCATGTAACATATGCTAACGTGGAAGGCTCATGTAAATTTTAAAGAAATATAAAGTGATCACTGTTTAGATTAGAAAGACTGATAAATAGGATATAAACAGAAGACATAACTATTGCAAGGAGGGAAAAATAGTTTTTAAACTTGAGTGAGTTACTGTTGTGTTTGTAAAAATAAAACCAAGTCCACGTGGGAGGTTGGGTAGTGCGGAGGTATAAAAGGGCGCTTTATGCGTTTCGCATTTTTTTAAACCTCTCTCCCGCCAGTTTAATCTATTATTCCCCTTTCGGCAAGAGTGCAGTGAGCTACGACGGGAAGGCTGACCTTGACATGGCATCGCTGTTAACTTCCACTGGCCAGGAACACGTTTTTAAAAGCACCTTCTTTCAGCGTGTGCGCGGGGCGCGTGGGCTGAAACGCAGACCTCAGTCTTGGCTAACGACCAGCGGCTGGAGCAGCGCTGGCAGCGAGACCGTGAGAAACAGGGGGGCGACACCCAAATGTCATCACAGCTGCAAAACTGCTGAGCATAAAAGCCTAATTACAGAAATATGTAGCCCGAGGCCTCTCCGCAATGAAAACAGAGGCACATTTTACTCGGGGCTGCCAAAGAGCTGCAATGTAACTTGTCCTGCGTTATGTTGCGTGGGATTATCATGAGATAGGAACTCCAGAACTCTACAGCTGCTGCCAGATATCAGCGCGCGCGCTTGTGTATGGGTGGGGTCAGTCGGCATTAAGAATGATTGCGGTTCTTTATTGTTATTGCTAGCAGTAGTAACAGTAGTCATATGTTAGTAACTAGTAGGACTGAGGGCACTTACCAGACGTCAAAGTACGATGGCGATCAACAGAATGGCTCTAGCAAAGCCACATTCTGACATCCCAGAATTTTGTTTGTAAAATGTCAAATATTAAGAAACGATTCTGCATAAATGCATCTATGATATTTAACCTGTATGAGCTGCCTTTGACTAAATGCCGCCAAATTATCTGTTAATCACAAAAATGATGACAATAAAGAAGTCAAAAAAATGGAGCATCATGATAATGTTTAATAATTATTATTGTGTTCCAATATTTTCAAATATTTAGTGATATCGTTGTCAGTATGAGATGTTACAAATGATCGCCATCTCTGAAGGCCTAAATGTTTGCAATTTTCTTGATCGAAAATTATTTCCTTGTGGGAGAATTCGTGGACATGTTCCTAGTATTGACCTGAACATTTCTTGTTTAACAACAGCTGTTCGACCGTTAAAGACACGGGGCTGTAATTCACTTTAGCTTTCAAATACATAAGATTTAAGAGTGCGCCGTAAATTCTTGAAACCCTAAACCAAAAAAATAAATAAATAAATAAACAATCGAAACAATTATGTACCATCATTAATGCAAAATGGATTTGGGTTTGAAATATTGTAGACTTCAGTATTTCATTATAAGGCTGATGTGTTCAGAAAACAGTTCAGAAGCATATTCATATTGAACCACTTTATGGAATCCCGAGCATGCCTTTTGTGACTCTTTTTGCGTCTAGGGTATTAATTCATTACTCCCGTTTACAATATTTGGTGTATTACAGCTAGTTCAGAGAACTAGGATAGAAAAGAGATATTCGAAACACGGCGCTTTGGTCAGCTTTGTTGTTAGACCACGAACATGTTAAAACAGTACTTCGGGCATTTGTTTAGCTCTGGGGTTTTCGCTTCCTTGTGTTTCCTCAGAAAATATAACAACTGGTGTTTGGACTACCATAACCAAGACCGTGTTGAAAAACGTTTGGACAGGAAGTCAGGAAAAGAAGCGAGATAGCGGCGATGCAAACAACCCGTATGTGTCCTAGAATGAACCATTTTCCTGCTGGTGGTTAAAAACCATGTTGCAGCAAGCATTTCTGGTTTTAAAAGCACACGATGTAACATTCGACATGTTTAGCCTATTGTGCAAAATTAAATTGTTTTGAAGTTGTGTGTTTTACACGTTTTTGGGGGAAAATTAACAAACATATTAAATGTTGCATTAGTTCGTATTCCTGAATATTTGGTAGTTCAGCTGGCTAAGCTTTTGCTAATTCGCAGTCTCATCGCAGTCATGTTGCCTCCTATGCGTCTCGCGCCTGCAGCAGACCCACAACAATAGCGACACGCGCAGAGGCACGCGCTGCCGAGCTGACTGGGGTCTTTCTCCGCGCGCTAGCTGGAACTGTCGCGTGTCAGTCCGCTGTCACGCTGGATTGGCTTGTAAGACTTAGTTTTACAGAATGAAATACAACCTGTTCTTTTTCATGGATGGCGTGATTTAACTAAATACGTTCATTTTGAAATTTCTGCTAAAAAGTCATTTACGAACTTAGGCTACACATAAATTGCATAATTATGTAGCCTCCCAATTTTTATACACAATGCAGCTATTTTGTAAGCGATGTGGATACGTCTGCAATTGGCGTATTTAACATTGTTGGGTAAACACTGTAAAAATGAATAATTTGATTCAATTATTATTGTTAAACACAGAGGGGATAATACGCACAATGGTAAGAAAGAACAAGTTTTGCCAGCTACGTTTGGAGCAGTCTTTACAGCTAATAAGGGAAAATGAGCAGTGTGGTAGCATTAGACATACAAGGGAGAGAAAAGGTTATATCAGATTATATCATATGCAAGCATAGAGTGATACAGGAAGATACTCAAACACTGAGTTTTCCCATTTATAAAGATCTGTGCAGTGGCCTAGACTACTCTTTCTGGCAATTCTTGATCTATTCTATGTGCTTTACTGCCCATCTGACCTGCGGAGATTGCCCTTGATGGAATTTATATCCACACCTTAATTGCTATGAAGTTATTTACTGAAGTTAAAGCTTAAACCTGCAGGAATATATCTACCATTCATACCAGGTGAATCATTTTATTGCTCCAATATACCAAAATATACTCTGTAGGTGTGTGCTGGTTGGTGTGTGTGTGTGTGTGTGTGTGTGTGTGTGTGTGTGTGTGTGTGTGTGTGTGTGTGTGTGTGTGTGTGTGTGTGTGTGTGTGTGTGAGTAAGACAGAGGAAAAACAGTTGAAGAGTGGCATGAGCCATGAGGTAGAGATTGTGGTCAGGGTAGGTGGGGGGTAGGGGCTGCACGGGTGAAGAGGGGTGTGAGAGGGAACAAGAGACTGTACTTGTGCCTTTCAAGGTGTGTTATTTGTTCAAGGCTGTCCAAACATTTACAGAGCGCCAGGAATGCAGAGGCAGGGCCGGGGCCGAGGGCCGAGGGCCGCAAACCGTGGGAAACCGCTGCTCTCCGCAACCTCTGCAGACTCGTTCCCCCTCGGGCAGAGTGTCAACACAGCCTGCGCCAGAGATGTGTGGACCCGATAGTGACAGCTCCCGTCAGCGGCTGCATACACACACACACACACACACACACACACACACACACACACACACCCCACGCTCCCCACGCTCACCACACGCTCGCACACGCCTCGCACGCAAGCAGACTCACACACACACACACACACACACAGGAGTACTCAGGCCCTGCTCAAGATCAGACTCACACACAGGCACAAGCTGAACTCACAGGAAGATATAGTAGCACAAACACACTTGAAGGGTTATGCAGAGAAGACTCAGACACACTGTAAGTGGAGTAGGCACTGGTGTAAATTCCTGTGCACAAACTCACAGATTGAAGCTACAGGCTGACATTGACAACAATGCCCAGGAGATTAAAAAAAAACTCCAGTCTGTGTAAATTCAGGAGTCATGTAACACTGCTACCCGGGGGACTTTCTCCAGACTTAACTGTGATGATACTTTACGATTGACCAGTGTGTAATATGTGTGTGTTTGACATTTGGTAGGAATGCATACAGAGGAAAAAAAACCCAAGCTCCAAGAAAGATCAACTTTGAACAACCTTTGGTTGCACTGGTTAAATACATTGAGCAGTCACAATTGTTAATTACTGTTAATGTTTCCTAAACGTCTACCACACAACTCTCTACCTTTCTGTTACTTAGATTTGGATATTGACTTCTGTTATTGCCTATGTTGAATTTGAATGTATATATCTCAAGTGGCCTGAAGAGACTGCATATAATGCGTAGAAAAGGGACCACCTCTACAGCAAATTATTACACCAAAATTCAGTAGAGGCAGCATGAGCCCATTATGACATCATTAATTGGCATGTGTTTTGTTTTTGGTGTGTGTAGACCAGAAGCACTGGGTGTGGTGACAAGTCCTTGGGTGAAGAGTAGCTGGCCCCTTCAGAGAGGGACAGACACTATCACACAATGTTGAGTGTGGGAGTGTCCACAATTTACTTTTGTGTGTTAGGGCAATTTTCCCAGCAATTAAGATGCAGAATTTAAAAAAATGCATCTCATGAACAAATCAGACAATTAGATGCACAAAAAGTTGTAATAATTGTAATTATTTGATAGTGTTATCTGAAGCCTTGAACATTGAGAAATAATGTAGACTAATCATGAAAATAGTAGTGTTGTCAGGACAACTAGGAATAAAGTAATGAGTTTTAGTGAATGAATGCAGATGGGTGTATTCAGTGATCATGCATATTTTATGAAATTTTCATAGGAAATTTTCAAATGCAATAAAGGCATTAAGTTTTAATAGATTTAATAAGGTTTAATAGTAGTAACAATATTAGTAGTAGTATTTTATCAAGATGAATATTCTCTGCACTTGAGTTGTATGTGTTCCTATTAACATATTTTGTGTGTATTTGTGCTGTAAGTGTAACTGTAGCCTGTTTTGTATGTAATGTAAACATATTGTGCTTTGTCCTTACATTTGAGGTATGACTTTGACCAAGCATTGTGTTTTTACACAGCATTTTTTGTGTGGTATTTCCAGCAAATTCAACGCGTGTGTTGTCTAAGCATCAAAAAAAAAATCAACACATGCAGATACATAAAGCACACTGTGGTCAGATGGAATGGATACCTGCACTTTGGTCAAACATGCAGAGGGCGCACGGTCGAAACTCAAACCAGGAAGCAGTGCGGGGCCAAGCAGGGCCTGGCTGATAGGGAGAGAGAGAGAGAGCTGAGAGCAGTTTATGGCATGAGGGTGTGACTGGAGAGCTCAGAGCCAGGCCTGGTGCACCGCAACACATTCCTGCCTGCACACTCTTCCCTTAATCAGTCCAGCTTTTCTCCCCGGAACCTCACAGATTAGTTCACTGTGAGGTCACAGATTAGTTCACTCCCATGAGCCTCTGTTGGAAGGTAAACACATGATTTTTCTCCCCGATACACTCCTGTATAAACATGTGTGAGGTGAGCTGGGTTTATAAAGGACTATATGACAAAACAGGCAAAATTACATCACCCTTGGAGACAATGCACCAAAGCTCTGTGTATTTTCCGGTGCTAAAAATGAGCACCTGATTGTGGTGACTGGTACAAACTAGATACCAGATGAAATTTTGATAAGGCAGCCTGCTCAGAATGGACAGACTTCACTCACATTGCCAGGTCAAGACAGAGTCATACTTTTTAACTGAATAAAAACATCCTCACCCAGTATTGCTAAACCTGTCCAACACTTACAGAAATCCATGGGGATTACTATGGGGTAATAGAGGAGCAACATTATATTTGTAAACCATCCACCTTGCCCATTCTGAGGGAAAATGTGTCCTAATAAGTAAAGAAGGGGAAAGTACTTCCAGCAGATCTTTTCATCACTCCTTTTTTATCAAACATTGTATGAATCACATTTGTCTAATGTGTGTTCACAACCAACTTTAGCAAAGCAGAGCCCCAGTTCTGTCTAACAAGGGTCAGAGTTATCAGGACAGACAGTTTGGGGACAGTCAGCACATGGAGAAACAGTGGGGGGGGGTGTTTTCTGGACAGGGGAGAAGGAGCCTCATGGTGAGTGAGAACTTTGTGGTTCCTGACACATGCACTCCACTGCTCTTGTCCCTGCACTCCAGACACCTGTCAGCTCTGTCGCGGGGGTCATGTTACAGCGATGAGGCAAGATTCATCCAATCGGCTCCTGTGAGAACGGCCGGCGAACGTGGTGGGAACTCTCCTCCCCTCTCTGTCTCTCTCTCTCTCCCTCTCTACCTGAGACCAAACGCCACCTGAGGGAGGGGCCAGAAACCAGCACGGTTAATGAATTAAAAAAAAAACAAAGAAAACACCAACAGGTGAGTTTCAGGAGTCCAGTAAGTCTGTTTTCTTTTCTCTCTCCTTTTTTTTTCTTTTCCTCATTTTTTCATTCAAGGCATACCTCCTTGTATTGGCCAACCTTGGCAGTATTCAAAGAAAAGAGAGAAAAGAAAGAGAGAGGCAAAACAAAGCCAAACTGTGGGAACTTTTTCTTCCTTCTTTTCTTCTCATCTGCTTGGTCCTTGTGGTGGTTTCGCTGTTATTAACCCTGCATGTGCTGGTCACGTGCACCTCTTCCCACAGGTACTGCAGATTTTATGGCCAGCTTTTTTTTCTGTCATTAACTGCATTTATGGTCCCCCATTGTCGAAGTTCTTTGTAATGTGGCTAAACTACATGGGATGCTTTTGTCCCCAGCAGCCGAGGAGCTTGTTTCTGATGAAAGGACCCGCTTGCATCTCCCGTACTTAAGAGAACTCATCCACAGCTGTATAAATAGTGGAGTCCCTGAAAGCCAAAAGCAACAGTGTCCATTGATGAATGTTCCAAGGATGCACTCAGGACTTAATATAGAGATAAAGACACACTGAGAGGAGAGGAGTTTTCTGAGGGTATTTATTTGATCAGTTTGATTGTAAAAGTGAAACAAGTTTTTTTTTGCCTCTTTTCAATAAGGTATAATTCAACAAAGGGCTTTTTTGTGTTAAATTGCTGTTAGGGTTATTTCTTGTTAATATGTTGTTGTTCTGTCAGGGTTTTTTCTTCTTCTGTGTCAGGGTTATTTTTGTTAATATCTCTGAATTTTAATACAGTGAATGCTACAGATTTAGCATTTTTCCTGTGAGTTATTCTCAGGCAGTCAGAAAACCTCTGTGTTGAATTATGTCTTATACCGTCCCCTACAGTGCAGAAACAAAATTACAGCATGACATCGTCCTATGCTCTGGCCTCCAAGGATCCTTGTTCAAATTTGTTTCCAGATGACTGGAGCATAAATATTAGAGGCAATCTCTATTGTACCATAATGGTTTCGGTTTGCATTTGATGATACTGAAAGTAAAATTCTGTGGAATGACACCAGTGTTCTGGGGTTTCACACACTTTCACCGAACTGCAGTATGAGTCAAATAAGGTCAGGCCTGAGTTATCAAGACCCCTTACGGCATCACAGCAGATGTAAAAAAAAAAAAAAAAAAAAACATGGATAATGTGGGCAGTGTTTCGGCACCAAGTTTCTCCACTCACATCCCAGCCAAGTGATAGCTCTGAATGACTTCTGCAAATGCTAGCCAGCAGCAAGCACTAGCAGGACACAGGCCATTGTTCATGGGTAGGGCCTGTCTCTCCAGACATGCCATTCTCCACAGCGGAACCCGACTGTCACACCTTCACTCCATTTGCACTTGCTTGTCCCTGTTTGCATGTTTACACCTCTCATAAGAAAAGGCCACACAAAGATACCCCCCTGAGATTGTATCGGTGTTAGAATCCAGACTTTTTACATCAGACATTACTACTCTTCCTCTCATATCTGAATCAGCAAATGCAGTATCCTGTATACAGGTTGATGGGTCATCATGCTAATGGAGTTCATATTACAGATATACATTTAAATACAAATACATTGCATTTTGCCATGAATGTCACATTACCTGTCTACTGTCTTTATTCATCAGAATGCACTTGTGTAACACATCACAGATATGCATCTAGTTCTTTATATTATTCAGACAGTAAAGCTCAGGTTTACCTGACAGCACACAGTCTGTTCATTGTTCATATGTGTTTACTCTGCTGTTAGCTGTGATGTGCACACAGTGGTGGAATGGTCTCCTTTTTCTTGTCTCTTCCTGGTCAGGTCTGGAAGACACAGCTCCATTTAGGCAAAGGACGCTGCAAATAAAACATAACAGCAAAAAGTATTTGCCAGGGATTATGTTGTCACTGGCAGTTATCAGTCACAAGGATGTGAGGTTTCTGTGACCCACCACACAGATATATTTTTCCTTATTGTGATATGTTCGCTTATGAAGTCTCAGTTGCCTCTTATATGTGAGAGGTTTCAGCATGTCATTAAAACTGGGTGTGGCTGGTTGCTAAACGTCAACTATAGAGCCATTGTTTTTCATGTGGTGAGCGTTGACAATGGGTTTGGTGCAATGAGCAGGTTCTACTAACCTGAGAGTGCGGTCACTGAGAACACCTGCTGTTTGCAGCTGCACAGGTTGATGAGAAGGAAACAGGATTTAGGGAGGAGTGTTTTGTTATTTGCATTCTAAGAAAAACACACACACAAATCAAACGAGACAGGTTGCAGACAGTTGGTCGTCAACTTCTTTGCAACTGATCCACACTGTGAAGCATTCACTTTGCCAAGCCGATACATTAAGGCTTGAACTGTTGGATTCCTTTTATTGTATGAGGTTAAACCTTTTGCTCAGATACAGATTTCCTTGCATTAGTGTTTGGAAAAGAGCCTCACCATCGGTTCATGTGGCCATCGTCAAATTAGCGCCGATAAAACCTGACTGTGCCTCCATACCAGAGCCAAAGTCTGTATCCATGTCTTACATCAGCGCTACAGTCTTTTGGATGAACAGAACCCTCTGAGGATTCTTTTTAAGATCTCTGTAATGCCTCAAGTTAATTGTAAATGACGTGTGGTTTGACATGTTTTAAAGAGCGCAGCGCTTAAATGATTTCAAGGCTTAAAAAAGGAGCCAAGGCGCTGACTGTGCTGCATTCTCCACTACTGGAGCGTGCACTTACTGGAATAGCGGGACGTCCTCGTACTGCATGGCTGTGAATCAGGAGAGATCATTTCACACCATATGTGTGTGTGTGTCTGTGTGTGTGTATATGTTTGTGTGTGTGTGTGTGTGTGTGTGTCTATGTACGTCTGTCATGTGTGTGAATGTGTGTCTGTTGTGTGTCTGTGTGTGTCTGTGTGTTTGTCTGTGTGTTTGTCTGTGTGTGTGTCTATGTACGTCTGTTGTGTGTGTGAATGTGTGTGTGTGTGTGTGTGTGTGTGTGTGTGTGTGTGTGTGTGTGCGTGCGTGTACCTTTGTGTTTGTGTGTGTCTATATGTATGCATGTGTGACCGAGTATATTGTGGGCAGGGGAAGAGTTACAGGGGAGGTGGGGCTGGCTGTGTGCTTCTAAAGAGCTCTAACAGGGCTCATCTCCTGTGCCCTCTTTGTGGTTAAAGAGAACAGGGAAATGAACTGTGGATGGTGCCACAGAAAGTGCCCAATGTGACACCTCAGTGTGAAAGCAGCTCTGAACCATTTTACTGCCACCGTTAATGTGCTCCACGCTCCATTATCACTGCCAAATAAAAGTTGGGGGGCTGCGTGACCTTTGCCCTCAGGTGCTCAAGAAAGCCCTCTTTTCAAGGTCTGAGTCTGTCCGCAGAAAACCATATAACACCAATTTTGTGGCTGTTTTCCTTGACACAGCAACTGTGTGTCCCTCACACTTTGCTTGGGTACAGCCTCTCTATCCCTCACCTTAGTAAAGGGATCGTGGAATGGAGAGTGTGGGTGGACAACAGGAGTGAAATATTTGGTTTAGTAGTTTCCTGCGAAGGGCCAGGATTGTTAACTTGCTGACAGTTTTCACATGTGTCAGGATGTTAGGCTGACAAATGGAGGTTACTACAGGTAAGTGTTTGTGGGAAGAGGAAAAAAGAGATGCAGATGTAGCTCCCTCCTGTGTCTGGTTTACTTTTTAGCTGTTGCCGCAAAGTAGTGCAGTCTAGAGTCCATCAACCAGACAGCTGACAGAATTATTGTGACTCTCTGTCGCTTCAGGAGGGCCAGTGGATTAATTGCTGTCTAGGTTTTATTACTTGACAACACGCCTGAGGCACTGGGGACCAGAGGCATTATTCTGACCCTGGGAAAGGTCAAAAAAGACTGAACTTTATGACCAGTTTCACCAGTCTCCAAAGCTAGTATAACCTGTCCCAGCCCTGACCAGCCGGCTGGGTGGACCTTCCACTGAGAGACCCTGATCCAGAGCTGACATGGGTAACTTCC
Organism: Megalops atlanticus; assembly: GCA_019176425.1. Classification (NCBI taxonomy): domain Eukaryota; kingdom Metazoa; phylum Chordata; class Actinopteri; order Elopiformes; family Megalopidae; genus Megalops; species Megalops atlanticus. The sequence goes on from CM032882.1 coordinate 33,233,097, forward strand.
TCTTCTTACAGTTCAAACTGCATTGTGGGAAACATACAGTGACAATAGATTTCCTTCCAATAACTTTTAATTCACAACTGGTCAAATTCGCTATAGGTCACATATATTTTGAAGGACATGACACCATCTCATCTACCTGTCCTAACTTCTCCATAAAAATTCTTCTCCACATTTCTGATCAAGGGAGCTGGGATGACTTAGCACAGTTATTTACATGGCAGTATTCCCGTAGAGAAGACCACGGTGTACATGAAACAAATGTCTTCACAAACTCTTGCTGAATCAGAAACCACAGAAAATAGCATGTAAAGACTGTTTGAAAGACCACCAGGGATTTTGACCACACTGCATGTAATATATAAACGCCACTCTGCTGTACATATGTTTCGCCAATTGTTTGTGAAATGTCTTGTTGTGTTACCTTTGTATTAACGTCCCTCTGTCTCCTAACCTCCTCCCTTGGGGGGGAAGGTAAAGGAAGTACGAAAATAATAAAAACAATTGTTCACAGAGGAGAGGTAGAACCACCACCCGTTGTCCCGCAGAGTAAACCAGACTTCAGGGATTAGACTGTTGTGCAGCGTTGTGGAGACAGACCGTCCTTCTCTCGGGTTTCAGGAAGTTTCATAAACAGATGGATACAACATGACCCCGCAAATGAGCTGTAATTTTATATACGCGCATTGATGTTTATTGAGATTACCTTCGACCAATCCCACAGCAGACGCCGCTAGTCTGAGCAGGAGTTCCTTTGCAGAAAGGTCTGGTGGAATGGCGTCGGCGTAGCGTGATGTGAAGATGCTATTTACTTGTCAAGCGGTGGGGCTAAGTAAACCTCTTAATACCTTTTCGCGGCTCAGTTTATACAGAAGCGTCAGCCGGCAATTTTCACACTCCAGGTGTGGCGGCTTAGCTCCCTTCACCTGCCGTGGCTTATAGAGGGAAGTGTGACAGATAACAGAGGTGTGGCAAGGGGGACGTGTTAATGGTTTTTGGTGCGAGGGCTCCCATTAGAGGTAGTACGGCGAACAGTGTAGAAGAAAAGTATTACCTTGAGCCCAACCTGATGTCTGCTTAGTTTTTACATGTTTGTACACTGTTTTTAGCGGCCTGTTGTTGATTGTGTGTAGATAAGAGGCCTATTGCGCTCAGATAAGGAAACAGCTTGTGTACTGGGATGCAAAGAGAGCATGAGTATTGTATCTGTTTGCGTCAGTGAGCTTCCACAGCCACAGACAAGACTCACATTTCTCAAAGGTGCAGGGAGGAAGAGGAAGTGCTGCTTATTGGGCAAATGCACTCATTAAAAAATCTATTTATGGATACAGAAAGACAGACACACACACACATAGGTAGACAGACGGACAGACAAGTAGACATGCAGACAGAGAGACAGACATATAGATAGATAGATAGATAGATAGATAGATAGATAGATAGATAGATAGATAGATAGATAGATAGATAGATAGATATTGCATATGTGTTAGGTTTGGAATAGCAAGCTTTTAGATTTTAGTAGTCTTTATTTTAACTAACAGATTCTGTGTGATTCTGATTTTATTGCTCAAACTGACACTATTGCCAGTTTTTTGCTTTGTCAGTTAGATGTCCCCCTCTGTTGGAGCTATTCTTGCTCCCCTCACATTTGAAAAACCGCCTTTTGAAAGACAATGGAATGCATTACAAAGGAAAACCTCAATCTCCCCATTAACCAGCCCTCCAATTTTCACCCAGCCCCCTACCACTGACACCGTCCTACACAGAACAAATACATAAAATAACAATAAATAACAAAAATGAAAATATATTGGTCTTTATGACCATATAATTCCCTGTCATTTTGATTATGGTAGCTCATTTCCAGCTGGAATCAAATTGTTTACGTATGTTACAATAACAGTTATATAATGCTGAAATAATATAATAATATACAGAAATTCTGACATGAAAAGATCACAGCATATGCATTTTATGGTGATCACAGACAATGCATGGAAATCAAAGAACAGAATTCAATTTAAAATGAAAATAAGTTGTTTAAAGCCCTTCTCAATAAACAGTTATTTCCCGTTCTCCCTCTGCTGTTTCCCTCCAGCCTGTACCCCATCCCTCCCTCTGTTTCTTTCTCTCCCACTCCTCTCTCTTCCCTCCCTTCCGCAGGAGGGGAAGTGAATCGTTGCCGCGGCACAAAAGCTACCTGCGCAATAAAGTGCAAAAAACAGGAGAGATAAAAGTAAACGAGGAGAAAGCAGAGAGGGAGAGAGTGGGGGGACAGAGGAAAACAGTTTTACTGCTCTATGCTAATTATCAGGATTAAAAAAAAACGAGTCCAATTTTCCCAGAGGGTCGAAAGAAAAAGTAAGTTTCAGGCCAGAGGCATGACATGCACAGAGCCATAAAACTGGTGCCTTTTAGTTTATGACAGGCTGTAGTTCCCTCCCAAACTGAGCTGCTCAGGGATCATGTCTAAAATGTATCTGAACATTTTTAACACAAAGTTGCCATGCAAAAAAAGATATTTCAAGGGTACCAGGTTTGAAACTAATCCATACATACAGAAACATAACTATGTCCAACTGTTCCATTTTTGATGTTGATTCTAGAAGCTCACTTATGATATGGTTAATAAACTGTGTTTTGCAAGTAAAACTCCACTGTCTTTCTCTTATGTATGCTTTATTAATTATGTTACTTGCAAACCTACTGTAGGAGTTTTTGCAAACCAAAACTGCTAAATTGTCTCAAGCAAAGAATGACAATTTCTAGCCACAGCTCAGAGCATGACTAGAGGCAGTGATAAAGATGACAGGGCCCTCTCTCTCGCTGGCAATTCTGGGTTGATCTCGGAACGTCCTCTTTCTTCTCCCCTCTCTCTTTTTTTTGTCATTTTAAAGTCTTTCTGGGTCCTGCGGCTTTTCCATTTTTAGTCCCAGACTTTAATCTCTGTGTCAGTGTTTTGTTCTCCCACCTCCTGCCGGTGCCCGGGCTCTAAGACAAAGTGCTGTTTACACTAATGGCTCACTAGGCCTTTCATCGGAGAAACAAACAGCACTGGGGGGATGTGAATAGAATTTAACATTCTGACATTTTTCCATATGTTCTCAAAACCAATATTGACCTAGGTCCCCCGCGTGGCCGGCTTTAGTCCCCAGCCCCAGCAGACAAATCAAGGCAATGCAGGCCGAACCGCAGGCAGCAGGTCCAGGGGAGAGGGCGACAATGCCCGGCCCAGGATGGGGCTCTCCCAAGGGGCCGGCGGAGTGGCCGCTACCTCGGGCTCAAGCTGTCAGACACAAGCGGGCTCTGTGAAAGACCTGACGCCGCCCCGCCCGGCTCTAATGGCGCTGTCTGAGAGGCACGATTGTGCCTGTCCCCCGGTCCCCGCTGGGCGCGCGGCGCAGACGACGGGAAAAAGGGGGCTAGCAGGGGAACGCTCGCTTGCGAGAGGCGCAAAACCCCCTTCCCCCACGGTGGGCAGCGCTTCTCAAAGGCCACATTACAATCAATTAGGCCCTAATGAGCAGGACTTGGACTTGTAACCTGCGGCTCGGGGTCGGTATTTAGCGGAATCCCGGCGGCACAGCTTGGGACGGACATCAATAACCTACTGAAATAGCCCGCGCTCCGGAGCGAAGGTATGAAAGAACAGCAGGTGGGGGGTCCCTGTCTGAATCTGCCTTCATGTTCACTGCTCTCAATCTCCTAATTGTCTTTGCAGAAGGGAAGACACCTCGTGAGACCAAAAAAAAAAAGCCCCATTATGACAGAAGTTTCTAGTCATTTTATCCTTTCTCGTCAGTTTCATCAGCGTCATTCTCTTCTAATTTCCCATCATCCTCTATTGCTACAGCACAGAACAGCCAAACCTGCTTCTCTGTGATTGCGCAGGTCACAAAAGGGTCCTCTCTTCCAGTGCCCCTAGTTCACTCTGGGGTACAGTTTTGCATATTGCCAGCTCTGTAATTAGTGTGATTGAGTTTGTATGGGGTTAATGGTGATGGGGGGTGAAAGGAATCAGGGTCATGTGGAGAAGGTTAAACAGACAGCCTGGGGCAACGCCCACATAGCCTGAGTATGCCCAGCAGCCGATTCTGCAGCTCCGCCTCCACAGGGGGGGCGTGGGGGGAGGGGGGTTTGGAGCTCCAGCGGAGGTGTGAGAGAGCGTGCTGTGTGTGCTGGTGTCCTGTTGGGGTAGTTTGGCCCGGGGGTGTCCACACCTGCGGAGTCCCATTCTCCAGAGCAGATGCACCTTTCTCAGCAGGACCGTCCGCATCTCAGAGGGAGGGGGCCACCGTGGGTAAACGTGCCGGGCGGGGGGGCCGGGGGTTGGGGTTCTGGGCCAGGGATCTACCAGCAGGCCGCTGGCGTCCCACCGGGGGCTGCTCTCAAAACACCTGTGTGCATCCAGCGATCCAGAAAGCAGCACTCTGAAAGGGGGAGAACAAAGAAGCCCACTCAGCTGTTAACTCGTGATGAGAGGAGCACTCCAACTAAAGAAGTTACTGACAATGAGGAACAAGGGTTTCTTGTTGGGTCCAGTTTTCTTAGAGGTGTCCATTGTTGCTATGTTGGTCCACAATGAGAAAGAAGGCAAATGCTAACACACCAAGCAAGTACTTCTTTGAAGGTGATGCAAACCACAAGAGACAACCTGTTCCAGTTGTCCAGACAGGAGACACAGGCAACGTGGATGAGTCAAAGGGGTGTATGAGCATGGGGTGGAGAGGACTAGACTGTGTGTCCAAACTTCATCACCGCTGAAGTCACAGCTGAAGTTCAACCCAGTAATAAGCATGATCTCATGATTCTGACCCATAAACCTTTATCGAGGCGTCAGTGCAGATTTCAACAAATAGTACATTTACATTTACATTTATTCATTTGGCAGATGCTTTTATCCAAAGCAACGTACAAAAGTGCAAATAATGGGTAAACAATAGGCACAAGAGCAAGATGTGTACAGGTCATACAATGCAAATAATGCTGAAGCTGAGCGCAAGGTCAGTGTCGCGAGCCAACTAATCTGAACTAGGATTACATAATCAAATACAATTACAGGGACAATAAAGTACCGCTATACTGTACTAAATAGTACAATTGTATAGTAGTTATGCAGTCTTGCGGACACTGACATGATGATCTAACAGACCTCAAATAGTTCTTCCTCAAAAGCCTGTGCTGTTGGCTTGTGTGTGACTGTCATTTCATTCAATAATACCTGCTGTAGTACTTGCTTTTTTGTGTAGTATTGCGATGTGCTTTGGGTTCTGTAATCTAGTGACTGATGTATGGTAGCATACTTGGCTTGTCTTGTCTAATCAGGTTGCACAAGTTAATTTAGGTTATGGCTTGAATAGTGTTATGATCATACTCACTGGTCTGCAGTGTAGCTTAATGGTTAAGAAGCAGGCCTTGTAACCAAAAGGTTGCTGGTTTGATTCCCCACAGGAGCACTGCTGCTGTACCCTTGGAAGGCACTTAACTCACATTTGCTTCAGTAAATATCCAGCAGTATGAATGGAAAACATTGTAAAAACCTATAATTGATGTGAGTCACTCTGGATAAGAGTATCTGCAAAATGCCAATAATGTAATGTCTGGAAGTGTTTTTAGCCTGGTGTGACACTGTTGTTCATTCAAACTGAATGGATACACTTGTGTTCTCTTGTGCTAGAGGTCGCTCTGGATAAGAGCATCTTCTAAATGAGTGTAATGTAATGCAATGTAATCTTAGAGGCTGGTTGGGGCAGTGTGGGGCATTGTGGGAACTGCACAGATCCTGGAAGACAGTAACAGAAAGTTCATCTGGGCAGCACTTCATCTGCAGGGGAGAAGCAGTGGCCATAGAGATGGGGCTACTTTAATCTGCTGGAGCCCGCAGAGATACTCTCCCTCCTTCTGCTCACCCTCCACCCCAGTAGCCCCGTTCGGATAGTGTTTCCCATCCTCACCACACCTCCTGCCACTTTTGCCCCCTCAACCCCAGGTCTCCCACCCTGTGATATTACCCAGGGTGGTAAATCCATAAGGGGATAGGGGAATGTTCAAAGAGAGGTTACTTTAAAGTTCTCATTTAGGCAGAGTGGAATTTTCCCAGAGTGCAGTGCAGGAACAGACCCTCTCCCAGCATGCCATTGTCCTTTGACTACATATGAGAAGGGTGGAACAAAATGAAATAGACTTTATTGCTTTTTCTGTGGTGCTGGTATTCACACAGCTTGTTTGCAGTAATAAGAGAAAGGGGAAGGGGCTTCCTATACTGCAGTTTTACTGTCTGGAAATTGCTGAAACTATTAAACATAACTTCTTCTACAGGATGATAGGGTATGTTTGGTGATGGCAATGCTGTGCAGTGATTATAGAGCTCACCTTGTAACCTGGAGACTGCAAGTTTAATTTCCTGGTATGACACTACTGTTGTACCCTGGCCCATGATAGTTAACTTATATTGGTTTTGTAAATATCCAGTTTAAAAAAATAGTGAACTGTGCAATTTGTCCTAGATGAGGGTAAGAAATTACACAGATTTAAACCCGTATTTGTCACATATAAGGATTATTTTAATTTACATGCATACTTCCTTTCAATGAATTCTGAAATGTGTGGTCATGGTTGTATGTCCTTTAAATAAGTCTGTAAGGAATTCTTAATAGACTTAACATAGACAGTGACAAAAAACAGCTTACAGAAACGTTCAGATATTCAAAATCATAAAGATGACTCTCGAAAATGTCCCTGTATTGTTACATTTCATTAAAGGACAGATTGAGACTGTTCTCATTGAATGACTCATTCAGTAAGAGCAGAACAAAGCTGTTTTTGGCAGCGCTGAAAGCACTCTAGGGCTTGCACATGTGACCAGCTGCAGTTACGGACGAAGCACATGAGATAACCAGGTGATCTTCCTGAGGGTTTCCATTCATTCCCACACTGGGACTCTGTGGACACCAGTTGTCGGTTTACTGCTGTGACTCCCTCACTTGTGGCTTATTTAATATCAATGAGAGCACTGACGCATGCCTCCAGATAGCTGGTTTGAGAAGAATGCCTGGCAGAGGGCTGTAACTTTATCAGCCTCCTTGATGCAGTTAACATCCAGACAGACGAGCCTAACAAGCTAGCAAAAAAAGTGGGTTCCGGATTCCATTTGCTCCTTGTGTTCCTCGCATAGTTTTTGGAAGACCCCAGTCCTGATTTGCATGCTGGAACTCTTCCGTCTTCTGCCGGGAAAAAAAATTCCCAAAAGTTTCCCATCTCCAGGTGCATCTTTGTTAGCTGCCAGCCTGAAGAAACAGAAATAAAGAGGAGAAGATTAGTGCAGATGAGAGGAGTCTTGGGGTTGAATAGCCGGCAGCCTCTGATTGCGCCGTGGCGGACGGTCTGCCAATCACAGACAAGGGAGGTGAGAACTTGCAGTGCGTTGTGGGATTGCCATTACATCATCGGAATCTCGGTGAGAAAGCTCCGGAGCTGGGAGCTGTTTACTGTCTGGCAGGTGTTTCTTTTCTTCTCATTCTTTTTTCGCTACTCTCTCTCCTTCTCTCTTTTTCTCTCGCTCTCAAGTACTGATTGTGCGCACACTGTAAATATAATAAAGCCATGCCTTTGTCTCCTTTGCGCTCAGAGAAAGCTGAGCTGTGAATGCCAGAAAGTTCAAGAAAAATACGTGTGTCACGGTAGTACGCAGACTCCATATAAACGCCCAGGCCACAGAGCATTTGGGGTTTGAATAAGCAGCTGTTTACTCAGATTTTCACATTCTCTCATATTGTGAAATTCTGCACATATTCTACATATTTTTCATATTATAATTCAAATGTATTGTTTAAATTTTAATTGAGGCACATTTCAAAAGGGGGATTATGATGCTCTACATTTTGAATAAAAAACAGCAGTTGACCTTTAACCCTTTTCCTTTGTCCCGCATCATCAAAAATTCTAACACACCGGTTGCTGCTACTTGTTTCTCTCTCTATTATGGCAACATGCGGCAAATAAACTTCAATCAGCCTCTTGTGTTACAGGTCCTCAGCTCGGCCACTACAGTTTGCCTGATAAGAGCCGTGCTTCTCAGGAATACACACACTGCAGGGCCCAAGCCGAGATGCTGGCACTTGTCAGAAAGCCTCCCCCATTGAAATGTGAATGGCTCCACCTCAATGCAAAGTCTTCCACGCTCTCGATCGCAGAAAGAGAGAACTGACCCCATTGATTATGTTAATTCGGGCGCCATTCATTTTGGCTTTGGCTGCAGCCTTAGTGGACTCAATGAAAGTGCTGTAATTTGTAGGCATTAGCAAAGGAATTTCTAATTCAAATTGAGAACACAACACCAGGCTGACATTCCTGGTCGCGGGCAATGCATAGAGGACATCAGTCAGCTCCACTCTTAGAATGGATTTGATGGGTTGCTTTAACTCACTAATGTGTGGAGGTTCGGGTACGGCTAAACAACAAACCAGTCTCTTTGTAGGAACGATCACTTCAAAGAACATGACAAAGCATGGAAGATGTGCCGTATTTTAGTGATAAGGAAACATTCCCCAGTCCCGAGCTTTAAGTTTTAAACAGATAAAATTCCCCACAGTGATAACCATCTCCACTGAGACACAGAGGAGACCTGATCTTGGCCCTGTCTGACCTAGTCCAGATTCCAGACAGGCCCAGAGCTTGAGAAGAAACCCCTAAAAAAATCCCTGCAAAGAGTGTCAGACAGCCCACTCCTATGCCCTAACCACCACATTTCCGGCATGCTCCCTCTCAGAGACGGAGAAAGAGAGACGGGATGAGGGGGAGTTGAAGAGAGAAGAAGAGTGTCTGAGAAAGAGTCAGGAGAAAAAGAGCAGGAGAAAAGGAGAGAGAGAGAAAGAGCAGGAGAGAGCAGCTGTGAGGAAGTGTGCTCTCCAGACACTGGGCTTGGTGTGTTTGTGGCGAGGGAGCAGAGACTGTGATTTATGGCCAGTTTCTTACAGCATTCCAGCCTCTGTGTCATTCTCCCTTAATGTGGAGCGCAGAGACAGGATGAATGCTCTCCGAGCTGTAATGCCTAATTGTTCTGGCTCCTTGGCAGCCTCTCACACTACAGGACTGGCATGTAAAAATGATGAAGAGAGCTCTGGGAACTTTATGTTGAAGCCAACCACACCCTTTGGGCTGTCCGTATGGCATTTAACCAACCAACATTCTTTTTTTGATGGTATCAGTGAAAATATTTTAAAGTGCTTCTATCAAATATTTACATGCAGCATTAAGGAATATGTCATGAGTTGGGCATGAACACAGAGGCCTGGGATCTGTCAGAGATGAGGTCATTCACCACAGGCATGACTGTGGTTTGGGAGATTAGCGCTGTGCTCAGCTCAAGCCCCCCTGCAAGAGTGTGTGTGTGTGTGTGTGTGTGTGTGTGTGTGTGTGTGTGTGTGCGCGCGCGCACACGTGTATGTGTGTATATGTGTGCTTGCTTTCATATGAGCACACCTGCATGCATGCATGTATAAATGAATGATCATGCATACATGTGAATGGGGTGTTCAGGACAATGCATACATACAACACTAATCTCCAGCCTGACCTCAGCCTTATTGTTGGCAGTAGTTGCAGTAGCAGCAGAGGACGTGCCTGTAGCAGCAGTAACAGTATTGTTGCGCACAGATGTTATTTTATCGCACCGCAGCTGCTGCATGTGAGACACACTCTCCCCAGACTCTGTCACTGCATCAGGGGCTGCAACGACACTCAAGCTCCCCGGCCGCTGGAGACTGGCAGCTCAGGTTCTGGAGGCCCCGGGGTTCGCATCTGGGGTCGCCCTCTTTGTAAAATCATCAGCTAAATGAGCGAGCGATGACAGCGTTAGGCCTGTTATCAGCTCTGGAGATAGGGAGAGAGAGGAGAGAGGGAGGGAGAGAGAGACCTGGCAATGGGAGCGGGGCCTGTTTTCGGCAGCGGGTCGCTGGGGTTTGCAGGTATGCAGGAAGTTTGTGTCGAAGCGGAGCTGTGCCGGGCCGTGCCGTCTGCCATTGTTCTGCAGCCGCTGATAACCCCCGGCGACTTGCAGAAAGGAAGGTCATTCCTCCGATCGAGGCAGAGAGCACGCCCGCTCGGGCCTTTGTGATTGGATCACTGATTAACTCACACTTCCACCATCGGACAACACTCGTGCGGGCGGCTCCCAGTATGTTTAACTCAGAGCAAACAGCGTGCGGCCCTCGAGAAACAGAGAATAACGAGCCGCACTGCCTGGAAGAACGGGAGGATGCCTGACTGCTCCACACTCCCCCCCCACCACCCCAAGGCACAGGTCCCCGTGAAGAATCAGATTAGTCATTTCCCTATTGTTTCTCGGCTCGATCAGGGTCAGGGACAGACTAAGCTGGGTGCTGTTTCAGAGCTTCGTCAGAGCAGTAACGCCAAGACCGCAGACAGCTGAGGGAACAAAGCAATGGGTTTGTGACAGGAAACAGCAGCACCGTGGCTGAGGTGAGGCCCAGCCATGCATAGCATTCCCTTTACCACAGCGTCCGATGTGGAGCCATGTGTCGTGTATATGGAGTGCCTATGAGATGGCACGGCTTGCCAGTTAACAAGGCCTCTAAGAACCCACTCAAACAGCATTGCATATACCTCACGGAGATTAATCTGCTGGCATTTTCTCCAATACATTACATTACATTATTGTCATTTAGCAGATGCTCTTAACCAGACTGACTTACATAGGTTACAGTTTTTACATGATATCCATTTATAGAGCTGGATATTTACTGCGGCAGTTATGGCTTCAGTACCTTGTGCAAGGACACCAGCAGTGTGCCGGCGAGGAATTGAACCAGCATCCTTCCCGTTACATGCAGTGCTCCTTACCACAATGCTACACTGCTGCCCATAACAGTAGTGGAACCTAACTCACTTGGAGGAAATACATGAAATCCCCTTTGTGAGTCGGGCTGATGAGCTGTGACATCCGCCTGTCCCTCCTGATCGTCCTGCTTCGGTCTGGAGGGCAGCTTTGTCACCAGGTCTGGCCGGACGGTCACGCCGCATTCTCCGGGCCACGCGGGGTCAGACGGAAGCCACAGGCAGAGGGAGACGGCCCCCTGTCACGGGGTCAAAGAGCACCTGGAGTCACTATTTTCTGTCTTTTTCCCAAGTCTGATTGGTGCATTGTTTAGTGTTCTCGATATGTCCTCGAGGGCCTCTCGCTCTCCCTGATGCTCACAGGCCACGGCCTCGGCTGCTTTTAGCCTGGCCTCGTTTAATTGGACTGTCTACGGCTAATCAGGATGGCTTAAGGGTCGGGGGAAGAGGAGAGTTCCGCCATGAATCTAAGCCTGAATCTAAAAATAATCCTGAGCCCAGCCCTACCCTTGTCTAGCTATAAGCCCTTTGATGTTTCCTTCGTGACTCATCTTCCAGCAGAGGTTTGAGAACATGGCCCATTTCTGCAGCACCAGGGATATCTGGCACCGGGACTATGGTTGAGAGAGGTGAGGGTAAAGGTTGTGGTGGATACTCTGGGTTAGGGTTATTCACCATCAGGTCCTTCTGTGAGGCAACAGCGTTGTATAGCTCAGATATGGATAAGGATAAGGATATTTTTATTGTCATTCCAGGACATGTTGTACATGACAGGGAACGAAATGAGGTTCTCAGGTCCGGTTCGGTGGTGTTCAGGAACAAGCAATAATAATAATAAAATCAAGAGGAACACACAGAAGAAAAAAAACGTTAAAGATAAAAAAGTAAATAAATATATAAATATGAGTGTAAGTGAGCGGGAATCTAAGATAAACAGACAGCGGAAGTCGTATCAGCAATTGTTCAAACAGAAGCAGCAGTTTTCCAGGGAAACAGCATTTTTGTGAAATTACAGTCTTAAAGTGCAAGAGTGCAAGTTTATCAGTCAATTGCAGCAATGCCCTGATATGGAGTAGTAATGCCCTGATGTGGAGTAGTGCCATAATAGTAATAGCAGCAATTGTTCAGTGGGTTGCAGAGTTTGTCAGTCTCACAGCATCTGGGAAGAAGCTATTCCTCAGCCTGGTGGTTCTGGCCTTGATGCTGCGTAGCCTCCTGCCTGAAGGGAGGGGGGCAAACAGCCCGTGAGCAGGGTGGGAAGAGTCCCTCATGATGCATGAGGCCCTTTTCCTGCACCTACTGCTGTAGATATCACTGATGGAGGGTAGGCTGCTGCCGATGATCCTCTGGGCAGTCTTTATTACCCACTGCAGTGCCTGTCTGTCTGCGGCAGAGCAGTTGCCGTACCACACGGCAAGAAGCCCTTAGGAAGCCCCTCTCTGTCCCCCTGTGTCTGAGAGAGCAGTGATCCCCCCCCCATCACTCACATCCTCAAATCTCTACCTTTGCTCTTCATGATATTTAGGTACACATGATACATGGTACATGGTACTTCTGGTACTATTGCTGTGTGTGTTTGAAGAACTTCAAGCTTAAAGACTTAAATCTTAGACTTCAAGCTTAGACTTAAAATTATTGCCTATCTGCCTGTCTGTTTTTTTTTCAACATATCAGAATGAATTCTATCTCTCCCTGAGGATTGTTCTGTTCTTTTCCTCTCGTGGAGGAACAATTTCGTTCATTCTGTGAGACCTTTCACGCGCCCTAGAACATTCAAAATGGAGCTTGTTCGCCCTCTTGTGGTCACGATTGCTAGGACTTCGCTAAATTTAGACATTGGCTGACTATTTCTTAAAGTATTTCAGATTTGACTCTGCATGGGAAACCGAAAACATTTACATTTACATTTACATTTATTCATTTTGCAGACGCTTTTATCCAAAGCGACTTACAAATGTGGTAGAGTACAGAAAAAGCAAAAAGCCATATAAGGAGTCAACAATATTAGAAGAGCTGCATGACCAGGGTTCAATAACTGGCCAGACAAGGTACGAGCTGAGCTGGTAGAGATACGAGTGCATTAAACCATTTGATTTGATTTTTTTAAAAAAGGAAAACAAAGTTTAGGACATAGTGGTGGCTTAAGGTGGTAGTGCTTCAGGTGATCAGGAGAGCTCGGAAGAGCTGTGTCTTCAGATGTTTCTTGAAGATATTGAGGGACTTGGCAGAACGGATGAGGTGTGGAAGTTCATTCCACCATCGGGGGGCAACGGCGGTGAAAGTTCTGGATAGTGATTTGAAAACAAATTAGCTAATTTCCTTTAGTATTTCATCATTTCTTTTTTGTTATTTCTCTATGTGGTAAGTTTTTGAATGCACGCCTTGTAAAGCACTTTGAAATTGTATTTGAAAATCGCTATATAAATAAAATGATGAAAAACGATATTGCAAGACAATATCTGATATATTCATATTAGTGAGGCTTTCAAAACCATGCTGCGGCAGATTTTACTGCCTTGAATAATTTATTCGATTAGGAATTCATATGTCCTTTAATGTCAATATTCTTTCCATTATTCACACTGTATTTTTGCAACACCTCCTGTTTCTCAGACATTAACAGGCATGTTTTTAATGAAGGAGTGTAGAACAAACTCGCGCTAATCCAGCCGGTGCACACCTTCCTGCTTTACAGAAGATCTCACTGCTGCGCGTTGAGCTTGACGCTCCAGATGAGGACAGTGGAGGCTTTTCTCGACAAGTTGATACAACTTGCAGGGAGGCGCCTGAAGCGGAACACCGCCAAATCCCTCGCTAATCGCTGTCTAGTCCCTCTGGATGGCTGTCTCAGGTGGGATCAAACGCCAGAGAACAGAGACGGGCTTTGCGGTGCAACTATCTTGAGAGCGATGAGATGTGACGTAACCGCAGAACTGCAAAACATGCTTATTTCAGAGACATTATAATCCCAGGTTAATGGACCATAATTCAAATGTAATGTAATTATACCAAAAATGCTCACTCAGCGTGTGTGGGTTACCCTTGCAGACCGCTTGTTCCAAGAGGGAACTGGTTATAAAAGACGCAGAAAGAAATACACAAAAAGCAAATAAAACATTTAGTTCTTGTAGTGGTTAAACATTGCAATCAGTGACTCACTTCACTGGGTACATTTTCCCAAACACAGCTCTCACCCTAATTGCAATATTGTGGTAGCATGAAAATGGCATTGCAAAGTGTACACACACAGGCACTTTGTTTTTAGAAAACTGATAGAACTGGTAATCCTTACCATGTGTAGCTGAATCCAGGTCTGGAACACCGCATGTGTGCATGTCTTTTCATACATTGAACAGAGATAGAGAATAACGAATTGGCCCGGCTTTGACAGGCTCTCTGATTTTTGCCCCTAAGGCTGGCATTCATCCCCTTGATAGACCGCATGCCATGCCCGTAAATTCCGCCGGATCACAATGAAGACCCGGCTGCCCATGCCACCTGCCTGACAGTGAAGTGGTGCCACCTGCTATGGCATGTGTCAGTGGATGCCAGCGTATGCAAATCCCCCGTAAGTCCCTGTCGCTCGGCCTGCCTCTAATTGTCCCTATTTGCCGGTATTTGTTTAATCAACACCGAATTGCCGGGGCTGACATAGCATAACAATTAGGAACTCACAGTTGCATTAGCTACTGTTAAATCACCACCCCCCCAAAAACCTGATCCAAACTGATTTGGATCTTAATCCCAGCAACTGACTTATAAGAGACTAATCCTGTTGGTGAAACAGTGATCCCACCAGCGTGCAAGTTGCCTGCCACCCAGGTGCACGCAGCAAAAGGCCTGGGTTTCTCTTCAGAGAGTCAGCTGAATGGATGGGCCCATATTGGGCACACTGCCCGGCCCACGCTTAATTAATTATATGGGCAGTTTTCTCACAATTAGCCGTAGTGAGGAAAATCAGGCAAATAATGGTCCATGAATAAGAAAGCCTGTTGATGCAAATAGCTTGGTGTAAGAAATTTGGCTACTGAACATCACCCCCTGCAAAGGCCTTAATCCAATTTTATGTGACATGGATGTATCGAAAAGCATGGATGTAGCAATTACAATTTTTTTTTACACGTGACACATTGATTCCACTTTTTTAAAAAAATTAACCCTAATTCTTAAAACCACTGCTAATCTTTTAAAATCAAAGGTAATCATTAGAACCCCACTGCCAACACTGTAACTTTCAATGTAATTGAATCAATGTAATTCAGTGTAGTATGCTAGTTTCCTTTTTTAAAAATCCAATCAATCAAATCAATAAAATTTTAATTGTGCTCTACATATAGAATAGTGCATTTTCCAGAGGCAATCAAAAAAATGGATGGGTTGCCAGTAACTCACAGGAAATACTTTAAAATGCATTACATGTACTGAACAAGCAGAACTGGTATGGCACAACCAATTTAAAACAAATTTGTTTCTGTACATTTATAATGAATTCTTAAAGATGTAAATTCTTTTTTTCTTGTTTGTCATTTTTTTGACCCCCTTAACCAGGTTCTTTACACTCAATAAATTGGCAATTATGACAGGCAAGCAATGTGTGGAAGACAGTTTAAGATTTGTGTGCATAATGAGCTAATTAGGAAATGTGGTATCTTAATTACAGTACAATGGACTACTGGCATTTAGAGTGGAGCAACGATCCAGTAATCCCATTATCCACAAGAAATAATCCCGGTGACTGTAAACAGGGGCCCTATTTTACCTCAGATAAGGACAGCAGCTCCATTAGTGAAGTTCACCCTATGGCTATGGCAAGCAGTACTGAACAGGAAACTTACTAGCCAATACTGAGCTCTTTGTACTGCATGCTCCCTTCAGTCAGTGATGTTTCTTTGTCACTTCATTTGAAGATTCAGAAAAAAAAAGCCACTGGTGTTCTGAAAGTGTCTTTTGGTGTATATTGCATAACTTTTCTCTCCACTGCTGCTATTTTTTCACCTTATGCGAAGTACTTCTTAAAAAATAGTTTCACGCCATGTCAAAGTTAGGCAGTTCTGGCGACTTTAGCGCAAGTAACACAAGGTTCCTTGTACTTCCACTAGTGACCACAGGAGGTCTCTATTGGGATGGCAGACTTCATCTGCCACGCTGCAGGTTGGTGGAGCACACCTCATGGATAATATTGGAATTATGCAGGATTTGTTTCACATGATTTCATTACCATCCTACCAAACAATTAAGTAGTGATTTTCTTATAAAACCACAAGATAAAGGATGAATTAAGCTTTACCTTATAATTTTCAATAGTAAAAAATATAAAAGCGTCTTTGGATAAAAGCGTCTGCTAAATGAATAAATGTAAATGTAAATGTAACTGTAACATTTCCATTTCCAAACATGGCCCATATAATATGAGTAAGTAGGAGAGAGCAATATTAATCTCTCAAAAGTTTTTATTTATTTACTTTTTTTGTTTAGCAACACAAGGTTAAGCATACAAAGACACCATGACCTTACTTGCTCTTAGGTTAAGCTGCAATGCATTTTAAACAGTGGTCTCAGGCATGAAACTGAGTGTTTCCAAGTCAACTGTGAATAGCAGATGTCACAGTCTAATGTTTTAATCTCCCTATAGAAGAGTATTTTACAGGCTTACATCCATAACAATTCTGTCTAATGGCATATAGTACATTACAAAACAGTGCACGAGTTAAGAACTACAGTATATACAGGCAAACATGTTATAGTACTTAACTAGAGGACATATAGTTTTACACTGGATATGGGAATCACCAAGACACTAAACTGAGGGATGGAGCTCACTGAGCTTCTTTCAATGTAATTTATGTAGGCAGAGAGGGGAGTTGCATGACACAGTATGTTGTATGACACACTAAGAATGTACAGTGTATGTACTGTAGGTTTTGCAGTACTAAACACAAGATCTAAAACAGTATTTTTAGCTAGAAAAAAGTTGATCTTCCCCCATTATTAGTACCTAATTAAGAAAGGAAAGCATGATTTTCTTAACCCTAAATGTGAACTGCATGGAAAAGACACCATGGCTTTCACTTGCACATAATTTTTATCAAACATGCAAACACAGTAATATTAGTGTCTCATTTCAGTATATTTTATTTCATCATAATTTGTATTTTATCATAAGCATAGACCAGTGACTTTATGTGAAAATTGACTGTCATGTTGGTCGGCTCTGGCAGAATCTCTATTTCCACACAGGCACTGAAGGCTTCTCTGGAACTCAGCAGACTTTCCAACGAGCCAGTGCCAGCGGATCAAGATCCGCAATCATCCAGTGACATCATACCAGCGACCTCTCACGCAGGTCATGTGACACACAGCCATGTGACATACACCTTCCTTGTGACTCTCTTGCTTTAGACAGGACACTAGCTGCTCACCAGGTAACAGGACACCCAGGCTATTTCACGCACATTTGATGGCCTCCATTCAAATAAAATGGGAGGGGGGACAAAAAATGAGGAGGCTCGAATAGGAATAGGAAGTGATATAATCATTCAGCTGGAAGGGTCCACCGTTCGGTTTCACAAACATCTGTGCACCAAATGTGCAGTTATGTAACACCTTAAGAGCAGTAGCAATAGCCATGATAAGCATGGGAAACAATGGCAATACGTGCCCCATCCACCTAGCGCCGCTCCAGCAGGGCTTCTATTTAAGGTGCTGAAATGGTACACCTCCTCTGTTGGGGGCTGAGGGCGTCAGTTCAGGGCAGCGCGTGCGGCCAGCGACAGAGCTCTATTTATAAGGAGCGAATGGCCCGGCTGCACTCTTCCACTGGCAAGGACAAGCTCTGGAGGACACACTAGCTACATCAACGATACGGGTCAGGGTGTAGGAGAGGAGCACTGCGGTCACCTCCACAGGTAGGATACCTTCACACCTGCGCTCACATAGGGCCAGACTCCCCTAATGCATGCTGGGAAAAGCCTATATAGAAATGGCATGAATCGTTTGGTGAGAAAAGGTGGCGATGCACTCGTGTGAAGAAGAGTACATTTAGCAGGTGAAGAGTCTTATTACATAAAGATGGACTGAATATGCATTTCATTGATTTCATAGCTGCAGTGTTGGTAGGTAGAGGCAGGTGAGCAATTGCTAATGGTTTATGAATGTAGCATGAATTTTAACATTTTTCTCCTCCCGCAGAATTTGTTTTTAAATTTGAAATCTGCAATTATTCTGCTCTGAATGTCAGTGGGCAAGAAAGAGATGCCAATTTGCTTTTAATGGAATTTCTTACAGTCAAAAGAAAATCAATTGAGTCTCTTTGTTGATTTTGCTTAACTTGTTAAGAGTGGTACATCAGCCTGTAACCATAGCTGAATTAGCATTAAAATGCAAATGTATGAAATTTAACAACATAGGAAATCGAGCATGCACTTACAGTCTACCCAGATACATACAGTTTCAGCCATCTTCATAATCTGAATTTGCACGTATCATAATTTGTTTTACTTTCTTTTTGCACATGTCATGAGTGCAGTGCAATTTATATTTCAAAATCAAACAGGACATGCCCTTCACAGAGACTGTCTGACTACCGATTTGGTGATTTGCTATTTTAATTTTCAACCGCATGGATAGTGATGTGACTCGTATCAAAGCAGGCTAGCTGCAGAGGACTACTGCTGGTGATATGATGTACTGTACATATCTCACCATACCTTCACTGTGACCGCAGATTATTTTGGGATCAGAGCTGCCTCGATCATCTGATCCGCTTTATTCCACTACTGTTGCTTCTATGTATCAATTTAGGTCGTGTCCCCATCACACCTCTCCTAAGTCACCTTCGATTTCGTGAAAGAAAGTGAGACGAAGCATAATATTAACCCTGTAAATAACAAAACGTAGGTGGTATGAAAGAGATAAACCTTGAGACAGTTTTGTGTTCATGTTGGTTTAAATATTCCCTCCAAACTCCCTGCTGGGAGAGAACATTTTTTTTCTGACAACTTCCACAAAGTTTTATGTTGCCGTTTTGTGATACAGAGATAAACACATGAAAATAACCAGCTGTCTTGCATGTTGTTTAACAGCACAAACCGTGGATTGCATAGATGACCATTGTGTTCACATGTCTGTGCAGACTGCAGCTATTTGGTTCGATTATTTCACATATATAAACCTGACATTTTTGCATCCATTTGTCATCTCTTTGCCTTGAGATGTTTAGATGTTTAAAACGTTCAACAAAAATTAGCATTTACATACGCATGATTAGTATGAAGAAAAACAGATCACTATATTAATCTGATAATACACATTCAATTAATATTAGTCTGACTGACAGACTGATTCTGTACTTTGCAAGAACGGTGCATTATATGCTTTGAAAAAATAAAGCTGCATCTGTACATGGTAATACTGTGCTATTTAATTGTGCAAATTGCCTCTTGCAGATGCCAGTGTGACGGGTGGCTGCTCCCTTCACCATGGACGACTTTGACTACAGCGTTCAGATCTCGGAGCTCGACTGGAATACCTTCTTCCAGGAGTGTGAGGAATGTGACCTGCTTCCACCCGCGCTGGCGGGCCTGGAGGACTCGGGCATGAGCGACGCAGACGACGCCTCGTCCTCCCTCTCGTCCCGGGACCCGCACGCTGCTCTGGACACTGATTTGCTGGAGCCTGACGACCCCATCGACGGCCTTCCTGACAGTGAGGGGTGCCCTGTGGAGAATTATTTCAGCGCGTGCGACCTTCCATGTCCCGAGGACGTTCTATCCTGCAGCGAGGAGGACAGACACCTGGAGTCGGTCAACGTGTTCTTTGAGAGGCTAAAAAGCATGACTGAGGGAGGGAGCTTCCATGCAGAAGCCAAACCCAAAGGGACTGGACAGGGGGAGGAGCCTGCCAAACACCCTGCGCATCCAATAGGTCTCTCTGAGTCAAAGTGTTCGACTGATAACCGCCAGAGGCTAACAGGGGCAGAATCTACAGGAAGTGAACAAGAGGACGAGGTGGGTGGGTCAGCAAATCCCGCTGTAGATTTAGTTATCAGAGAGGAGGAGTGGTCTGCGGAGCCTGCCTCAGAGGGGAGGAAGCAAGAACAGGAAGTGCAATCACATAAGCCCTCAAAAGATGCTGTGTTGGGATCTGAGGTGCTGAGCCTGTCGTTTAGAAATAATGAACATGGCAATAAACCTCCAGAGAGAAAGTTTCAGGGTTCAGAGCTCAGAGAGCACGAGGGTGTGGATGGCGGGGCAAGAAGGGACGAAATGGCAAGCCAGCCACCTCCATGGAGGCCTGCTTCACCCAGTGGTCCCCACAATGAATTACACTCTGAACGAGACATTCTGTTTGGCGAGGGTGCAGCTGAAACACCTGAACATCACCCTCTCAAGTCACAAAAAAAGAAACAGAAAGAACGCTGGTTTGTTTCTGTGGGAGGCAGCCAGGAGAGCTCCAGAGAGCATGCTTCCCCTCTGCTGAAAAAGAAGAGAAAGAAATTAGGAAGCAGTAGAGACTCTCTTGCAACGGGCCGTGGGTGCGAGGGGGAAAGCACTGAGAGTGAAACAGAGGCAGAGACATTTCAACAGGGAGCAGCTGCACAGGGAAAGGGCCAGGCTAAACATGACAGGACAGCTTGCAGAGATGAAACAGGAAGTGGGCATAATAGCTTTTCTGTGCAGCAAACAGATGGAGAAAACGACCTTCTGAAGCAGCAAAAATTAGGAATTGGGCCTCATTTACAAATTCATTCACAGCATTCACACCAAAATAGCATACCTGTAAAGACAGCAGAAAAAGATGACCTGTCGGCATTTGAACCAGCTGACAATATTCCCCAGAATTCCCATTCAAGTGGCATTACGATTGATTCAACTTTGCAGCAACCCACTGGGTTGCATGAACCTGAAACAAATGGGGGCTCTGAGCAATCCTTTGCCACAGAATCTGACAGATTGAGTATTGTAGAGGAGAACTTACCAGAGCAGAACCATATGACAAAAGAACAAAAATTACAGAGGAATTCAGAGGTGGATAAAAATGCAAGCGATCAACAAGCATTATTAGAGCTGTCCTGCTCAGCTGAATCCCCACAATGTGATAAGTCATTTGTTTCTGATACCATCAGTGGTTCTGAAGATAGCAGGAGGCTGGACCTTCCAGGATATGGGTACACATCAACACATGAACAGAATATGCTACCATTCTCACAAGAGAGCAGTGACCTTGATAATACAGGAAGGTCAGAGGTCTCATCACCCAGAGAGTTTCTCATAGAGGTGCCCTACGGTGCTGAACTGACAGGACCTACTGGGTCATCAGTATCTTTAAATAACACCGGATCTCAGGGGTCAGCAGACACAGTCTGTATAACCGAGCAAGATGAGGAAAGGCCTCCAGAATACCAGGAAGTGGAAGACACTTGTGATATACCAACAGATGGTGATGACAGCACCCATCTGCAGCCTACACCAGAAGATTCACATACGGGCAACATAATCCCTCAAACCAATTCAGCTTTCTCTGCTTTAGAAAGTGATCAGCCTGCGACTGCTGCCAACAATCAATCATATCTACCATTGGAGGAGCTAAAAACATCTGATGAACAAGGCAAGTTGAGACAACCAGACCTAACAACAGAATCACCAGGCCCTTGTCACACAGCCATCCCTCAACTGTCATATCCAACTGAAATTTCTTCTGAAAATGACGCGAAGGACAGCAAGAACAAGAATTCTGAGAATTCTGCTGTAGCTGCTTCTGAGAATGACAAAGGCAATCAGACAGATGAGCCTGTACTTGCAAAGCCCGGCTGTATGACTCTGACTGACAGTGGGGATTGTGTAAATAGCATGCATGCTAACTCACTGCAGTCTTCAGTAGATGTCGCAGGTGATAATGAGGTGGAAATAGCCTCTGTGGGAGAGCTACAGAACAAGAACGCTCCACCAGAAGGCACAATATTAGTTCACACCCCTGCACTCAAAACTGATAGCCAAACAGACCATGAGTCTTCTCTTCCCCAGGAGCCTGTGGCTAGTGCTAAACCACTGGAGGTGGAAAAAGCACCGGACTCCCCATGTCCTGTTTATGCTATGTCCTCCTTCTGGCAAGAAATGGAAAAGCTGACAATCAACGACATTTTGCGGCTGAGATTGGTCGGCAACGCCCAGACCCCCGGCGGGTTGCTCCGCCCACAGGACGCTTCCACGGCTGACCCCTCGGAGGCAGGTGACTCTGGCTACTCCTCTCACCTGGAGGACTCCAAGCCCGACCGGTCCAGCGGGGACATCTCCACAATCTCGGATTTCGAAGAAGAATGCCTGCCGTCCCACAGCGCTAGCGTGAACCCCAGCCCAGAGCCCCAGGACACCGAGAGGCAAGGTCAAAGGTCGCTCGGGTCATCCAGCTCCAGGGGCGTATTGTGGGAAAGCGAGCCAGACCCCATCAGCACGGGAGTGGACAACGGATTGGAGGGGGCAGCGACGTTGCACGCTGAGGACGCCAATCCAACCCTCTTCCGCTCCAGCAGTGCTAAGCAGGGCTTCAGAAGGATGTGCAAGAACATCAGTGTGCAGAATCTGCGAGCTCTCGAGACTGAACCACACGTGAACCAAGCTTCGAGGAATGCTTCCCCCTGCACTATTGTTATGGAGGAGGAAGAAAGCAAGGAGTACAAAGGAACATACTATGAGTCTAAAGAAACCTGCAACTCAGTTCCTCTGGAGAGCAGAAGCAATGCAGAAGCATCAGCTACGTCATCGCTCCCTGAGGATGTGTTTACAGGAGGCTATGTGTTCTCTTTCCCTGAAATCTTTGAGTATCTCTTTGGTGCCGATGAGACTAAGACTGGCCACACAGACGCAGCATGCACAGATTTGCCTGTTTGTAATGAAGGTTCAGTCCCTGAGATGTACGACCACTTCTTCTCAGAGTTTGAGACTGGAAACTTCTTCCTTCCATTGATCCAGGGATCTGACAAAAGCCAAAGTGAACCGGTTCCCATTTTTTCCTGCTCGCGGTTTTCCAAACGAAACATGCAATTCCCTGAGGCGTACGACTACTTCTTTCCAGATGACTCACCTGTTGAATCATCGGAGGATGAGGATGACCACTCTCACGACCGGGCACCAATCCGAGTCGTGACGCGCTTCGACAAGGTCGCCAACACGCCCCAGGGCGCCGCTGCAGCTCCAGACATGTATGAACACTTTTTCGCAGACAATGACTGCAGAGATAACCTCTTCTGGAGAAACCCGCTCTCTTTGAGACGACTCTTCTTTGGAGGCTTGACTGGTTCGAAACAAATGTCCCCTCCCTTTGCACTGCAACCAACAGATTACCAGAGGAACACCGTCCTCAGCACAATCTACCCAGACAGTGCTGTGGGTAACCCGGGCCCTGCTTCTCCTCAGTCACCTCTATATTGCCTGGAGGAGAGGATCTTTAGAGAACTGGCAGAACAGCAGATGCGATATGGAGATCTTCAAAATGCTGTCGCAATTGCGAGTAAGACTTTGTGTGATCAGTCATGCACATACACATTCATTCCTTCATTATCAGAAACCCCCGGCAGCTAGCACTTATGCACCAGGCTCAGAAGACAAAAATAATTCCATGCAGAAACATCAATATATTTCTATTATGTATTATATTTTTTTACATTTGTATATATATATTTTTTTTTTCAGTAATTCACACTATATAACAATCACGTCAAGCTTATATAGTGGTAAAAATTGACTTTAGAACAGGACATTTGTCATATGTTGTCATATGGCTGTCTAATTTTATACATGTCCCCGGCGCTTGTGATGCAAGCCGCCTCACGGAGCTGGTGAATGAAACCTGACTTTGCGCACGTAGTGACCAGGCCGGCAGCCCCTGAGCCAGCGAAATGGCAGTACGTGATCCGCCTCATTCACGCGAGGTGGCAGCCCCTTTGGAGCGGCCCGGTGCCAGGGATTGCTGGCATATCTGCCTTTGAAGGGGAAGTAAAAATAGACAAGCTCCTGCGGCATGAGAAACACAGTGATTTAAACCGCCAAGACGCATGATCTGAGGACACGGGACACGCTTTAGACTGTGGAATTTTGTTCACCTTTTTTTAAGGCTTTTGCACTTAAAAATCGGTGTATATGCCATTTTGTGTTTAGATTCTTGTTTCCATGTGGATCTGAACTTGGTCCAGGTAGCTCCTTAGCTGAGCCTGATTTTAGCATAGTATGTTAGCACAGGAAGTGTCTTGACTTACAGAGAGGTGTTGCAATGATATGTGGGGCAAGAGGGACCTGACAGGATTTGTCCTTATGCTCTTTGAATGAGCATTTATAATCAAAGCTGGCCTGTCCTCTGACCTTCCATTCTGTCCACTGTAGCTCTTCTGAATCCATAATGAATTTCTGCTCACATCAGCCTCAACAGACTTGAGATTCTGTACAGGTGTCACCCAGAGATTCTTAGTCTGGCCAGGAACAAAAACTATCCACTGTCAACAGCACATATAGTAGCATAGCTTAATTTGTCCATTCAGCTCACTTTGCCTGAAGACACACTTCTCCAGCAATTACAAAGACCATTATCATGCTTCCTATATGTAGTATAATAATATACATTAATATACATTACATTATTGGCATTTAGCAGAAACTTTTATCTACAGCGACTTACATAGGTTACTGTTTTTCCATGTTATCCATTTAAACAGCTGGATATTTACTGAGGCAATTCTGGGTTAAGTACCTTGCCTAAGGGTACAGCAGCAGTTCCCCAGTAGGGAACTGAACCAGCAACCATTCAGTTGCAAGACCTGCTCCTTACCACTGTGCTACACTGCCAATACATAAGTATACTCAATCCCTGTTATAAACAGGAGTATAGTAATGTTCTGCTTTTTAATTTTTTTCGGTGTACTTATATTGAGAATTCAGTGTTAACAGGCATCCTAGTATACTCTAAAAGTAGTCAGCCTGATAACAGAGACATATGAAGCAGGTATTGCTGATTTTAGCTCCTTTTCCTTTCTGTCCCTTTACCTCTGCAGGGCCAGACAGCTCCCTCCTGTCACTTAAGCAGTCAGATATGTGTTTGATCTGCATCGCCTTTGCCTCATGGGTGCTGAAGACTGCCAACCCACAAGATGCAGACACCTGGAAAGCTGGTACGTACATGCAAAGGGATTTCAGAACTCTTTAACACAAGCAGTGTATCAGGGCTGCATTCAATAAAAAAAACAAAAAACGTGATTTGAGGTCTTATTTCACCATAAATCCAGGGAATGATGAACAATCTCTATTTCTAGTAACTGTACAAGTTCATATTTCCTAATTAAAACATGTAACTGCAGCTGTGCCGCTTTTGCAAGTATACAAGCAATTAAACTTATGCAATACGCTTTTCCCTGGAATATCACTCAGCTCTCCTGGCAAACATCAGTGCCCTGTCTGCTATACGGTATCTGCGGCGGTACATCCGGGAGGAGTCGACCACCAAAAAGCCTTGACGTTAGAGGATCAATTGCATCCTTCCAAAAAACTCTTTATAGTGAGGTCATTCTTTCCACATGATTCAGCTTCTTTCCAAATGAATGCAAAAAAAATAATAAAATACCGGCACGTGTTGGGAAATTCAATGCCATGTATCCTTATTGGTATGCTCTTCATAATAAAAAGTTAAAACGTGCTGTGTTAACCATACTGAAACACATTTCTGAGAATTTGTGGCATTTCAGTTTTTTCCTGTTGTACTTCGCAAGGCAGTATCCCTGACGTAAATATACATCATGTGGATGCCATTAGACTAGTGGGCATTTTCATTTTAAGACTGGAATAATGTTGCTTGATCATTTGTTCTATTTGCTTGAGATACAATGTCTGATTTGATTTTGATGTTCATCATTTCATGTCAGCTAGGCAACATTACTGTCTGAATGTTTTTTATATGACCAAAACCTAAATTTGTTATAAAAAGCTGTATCATATTCAATATTGTACAAAATGAGAAAGATACATATTGTATATTTATATTTTTGTATGAAGAAGGAACAAGTATGTGTGCAGAAAATGTTAAAGTGCAAGATGTCAGAGGAAAGTGACTCAAACAATGACCCTGGATCTAATGGTTGTATAAATGTAGTGTTGAATTAAGAGAGACATAGGAGTAGACATACACGAGATTTGAAGGATGTTGAAGAGATGCAGATGGGTCCAATTTTGCAGCAGATAAAGATCTGTTTTAGAGTTAAAGTTTGTTTTAGATATGGTATCCCCTCAAATCAAAGTCATTCATATTCCCCTTAATTTGTTTTCTAATTTGAAATTTCAATTAATTCAGGGCAGATTAACATTTTAGGCTATTCTGTTACGAAAAACATTGCAATTCTTTTATAGATTTGTTTGTGTGGAGCAATGTTTCATATGAGGTAGTACATTTTGTTTGTGTGTTACAATATCAGAGCTCATTTTTGTTGTTTGCTTTGATATTGTTTTAAATCTTTGCAATAAACCAATGAATACCAATACCAAGGAAATGCTCTATGTTTCATTATATAAAAACTCAGTGTACTTAAATTGAAGATTACGCCAAAGTACAAAGAATGGTGGATTGTATTCACTAAACTGTAGTTGAATGCTTTCTCCAGTAGAGGGTAGTATAAGATCACGTGAGCAAGAAAGCTCACTGTTGACCTTTATCGCAGATTTACATAAGACCACAACTGTCTAGTTTTACAATAGGTGATGTTCTCGTCCAGCAGAGAGCGAAATGAAAGCAATGGAAAGATTGTTAAACTGTATGAACAGACTTGTGAACACGTAATCTGAGAGTATATACAGTTCACTTATGTGAACACTTATATTCTGAGAGTATATACAAAGAGTACTAAAACAAACAAGGCTTACGTCATGGTCAGACCAATCTATAAACTGCCCCGTTTTCCAGTACTGCGTACTGCATTACTTCACTGTACGAAGACCACAACCAGCATTTAGTAAGCATGCTGGTTGAAATTTTATTATATATATATATATATATATATATATATATATATATATATATATATATATATATATATATATATATATATATATATATACTGAATTTTGCCACTACAAGCAGATAACTATTCTTGTAACAACGATCGGATTTGGAATCTTTACATTACATTATTGTCATAGAGCAGATGTTCTTATCCAGAACGACTTACATGGGATACAGTCTTAAATGTTATCTCTATGCTACACTGCTGCTTCTATGGGATCTTAGAATGAATAGAATAGATAGATAGATAGATAGATAGATAGATAGATAGATAGATAGATAGATAGATAGATAGATAGATAGATAGAGCACGTGTGACGTCACCACGCATCTGGAGGAAGCCTCTCTTCCAGGTGTGCAGAAAAAATGACCTGTTGACCGGAAGTCGATTAAAAAAAAAAAAAAAAAACCCCAACAACATCGCAGCGCCATTTTTGAATGACATTGATGACTAGTTTGGACACTCTCTGGATGGGGAGACCAGCATAGAACATTTTTCAGGTTTTATTGTTTGGTTTGCAAACGCTGTTTTTTTTTTAGCCAGGACGTCGGTATACAGGTATACAGTGGTTAGTTGGGGGCCTACCGCGACCGGGGCGCTAGTCAGTTTTCGCTGTTTGTGTCACTGGGACTCGCAAGATGGCATTTTGGGAGTCAACTGTTCGACGTCGGTTCCGTCAAGTTTGGGTTTGGCCAGCTGCCGCTTTTTAAATAAAAATAAACTAAACTATACAACAACCGCCGTGACTGCGGTGGCTGTGGAGCCCAGAGGACAGAGATGACCTGTGAGGAGATCCCAGAGTTGGTAGGTTCACCTTTTGCTCCCTAGGTTTGGGAGGTCAACGTCAGCCCATTTTATGGAATTTGTTTGGTCGGTTGTTTGTTTTTCCGCACACTCGCAACACACATAGGTTATATTAGCTGTTCCTTTCACAGCCATTTTCATACTTTAATTTCTATCCCGGGAAGCTTCGTTGTAACGATAGCCAGCTTTGCAATGATGGAATTATAATGTGTACCGGAATTTTCACATACATCAAAGGATACCATTTAAAACAAAAAAAAGAAAGATAGTCAAATGTTTTACTTTTTAAACTTTTAATAAATACCCGTAACAGTGAAGTAACGCAGCACACTGTAAGGATCAAGTCACATGGATGTCACCTAACCCTGGTCTGTGTGCTTTTTTTAATTAATGCAATTAATAGAACAGGTGTCATTTCCTCTACGTTTAATCCAAATGAAATGACTTTTACAAGAGGAGGAAACTGCATCTTCTTTTCAATGTAACAGTAGTCATTATCACAACAGGAAATAAAATATAAAACTTCCATTTTTTTGTGTTGTACTTCAGTATTAAAAACATTAAAAATATGTAAACAGATCCGCCCTTCTGAGACTGTCAATAAATAAAAACTTAATGAAAATTCAAATACCAGTAATACCAGATAACATTTACAAACACCCACAAATAATACATATGTACATAATACAAAACATATACAAAATTCATTTTGTACAATATACAAAATTCTGCTATGCTACATTTTAGTGGCTTCAGGGGAAAAAAGGCAAAAATGACCTATAGTAGCAATTGCTATACCCCTGAATGCTTTCAATTATAAATATTTACAGTTGTACAGAAGCATGTCAGAGAGACAGTGTTTTAAAAACTACCATAAAAATCAGATTTCACCACGTCACTCCAGTGGTACAGTTGCACCAGTGGCTCCCCAATCACTCACACTGTTCTTATGCAGCTATGACCTGAGACAAGCGTGAGTGATATGATCAAGGCCCTGTCATGTCTACGTCTCAACATTGCTGTGCGTTATTCCCGTGATTAACTGTGAAGCAGGGGGTTGGCATGTGAGTCATGGTTTATGGCTCCTGACATGGAGAAAAAGCAGGAGTGGTAGTGCAAGGGTTCGAGGGGGAGCACCAGTGCATAGTAACAGTCCCGATGAGGCATCTCCATTAACTTCCCACAATTCCAGACACACTTCAGCGTGGTTTGTGTTTTACGACCATCTCTGCTGTGCTGACATATAGCCGATGCCCGGGGCACCCATGTCTCCCATTGTCCTGTGTGCCAAAAATCCCGGCAGGGGCTGAATCATCTTGCCGTCGCTGTCAAAGTCCCAAACGTTATCATAGTCCATTTCCTGGTCGTCTGGTTCGGCAGGCTCCAGGAAGCAGTTTTCCTCTGTGGGGGAGAGAGAGAGGTTGGAATGAGTCTCTGTCAGGCATGCTTTCTGGGTTGGGCAACTGCAGTCTAACCTAAGTTGCATTCTGTGAGTCAAGAGTTTCTGTCGTATTCAAGACAGAATCGACAACCTACATGCTTTGAAGGGCACTATCAGTATTACTCAAGCAAAAACTCAATCCCCCCCCATTCAAAAAAATGTCAGATATCAAGTTCTTCCTTTATTCCCACTGAATATTGCAGCATTTATTTATTTCACCATATAGGAGAGAGGTTGCTAAACTGTTTCATGGTAACTGAGAAGTATGTGAGAGATCCTGTCTGAGAGTGCGTCTGAGCCTGTCTGATTTTTCACCATCTGTTGCAAGGTCTGGGAAAATTACACATGGACTTTGGAGCTGAGTTTGCAGCTGACTGGGAGTATTTCCCCAGCCATGTGTTTGACCGAACAAAGTGATTTGCAGCTTTATGATGGCTCAACCCATAAACTACGGTATGCTACAGTGGCATATAATAGAACATAATGCATGTCTGTGAGAATAAAAGTAGGGGGTGTGGGGCAACAGTGAGATGAGAGTTGATTAGCCAATTGGGATGTGCCCATTGGGGGGGAGAAATATTTTATCGTGGGCCATGTTGTCCTTAGAGCTGTGTCCTTGTGTGTGCTACATCATAAGACACCTGCACACGTGTCTTTTAAAGCCGGCCTGGGTCCGGTTTCACCAGCACGTCTGCGTGCTGTCCCTGCTCTCATTTCCACTGCAGACGCTCCTCTGAGCATGCTCAGTGAAGGCCTGCCACGCCAGGCCTCCCTCTGTTCCTTCTGCCCAGATACGCAGCTCTACTCTGGAAAAGGTCAATCTAAAACGAGCCGACCAGCCGGAAAACAGCATGCCTCTGATGGCCAGTCTATTGTGAAAATAATCACTAGATTTAGTTTTTTTTTTTTTTTTTTTGTCAGATGGCTGTCCGACACGGTCATCGTCTTGTGTGTAGTTACTACTGTTTGCATATGACTGCGAGGTTTTATGACATTTGAAGAGGGTTATGTTTTAAGATCTTCGCTGAACCAGTCAGACAAGTTAACGTACGCTGCATATTTTGGCACAATACAGACAGGTAACGGCAGAGGTATCAATTAACTCCATAATGCCTGACATTCTTACCTGGTAAGTAATTGTACAGCATGGGCTGGCTTTGCGATGGGAAGACCGTCTGTAGAGGAAAAAGAAAGAAGGAAGCTTTTTTTATTGATATGCTCATGGACAAGTATAGCCTTGCCCCCTCCCTCATCAAGAGCTGTCAGAGGGAGAGAGATTGCCAGTTGTGATTGCCAGTTGCCAGTCTTGGTCCCGGTCCAACAAAAGGGCCCCAAAGCTCATTCCTGAATTTGTCTTTATATTAGATGAGTGACTGTGATTTACTTACTGTTATTCACTGCAGTGTCTCTCTTACCGTGCAGGTGGATTGACAGCTTTTAGCTGGTTTTTAGTTCATTTCTTATATTTACCTTATTCTGATACTGCTTGTCTGTATGATGTACAGTAATGATTTTAAAAAGGAGTCGCAGAATTTAGTTTACTAAACCAAAAGGTGTGATTGAAGTGTCCCTAGGAGGCACATCTCTCCTTGACTGTATGTGTGTACCAGCTGGGAATAGAGAAGAAGGCAGCAGGACAGGTGGAGGGCAGGTGAAGGTAGGCGTGGCGTGCTTACCTGTGTGATGTTGCTGGGCAGCAGGGTTGCAGTTGGCGGGGTCAGGAGCTTCAGTTTTGCCACGGCCTGAGCGCGCTGCTCTGCTGTCCACTGGGCTTTCTCCTCCTGCTCCTGCTCGGCGGTGTTCTTCCTCCTCCGGCCCATAGGGGGCGTGCGCAGCCTGAAGGAGGGCGGCAGGAGCTGGGCGTCCCGCTGTTCCAGCGGCCCCCGCTGGTACTGCAGTGCCACCTGCTGGAAGTGAAGAGACAAGTCATTCTCAACACAACACTCAGCCAGTAAAAGAGTAAATTCACCGGATTGTGATATTTATAGCGTCAGTGTGTCTTTCTGTTAAAACCTTGCTTTAAAATTTGCAACACCTAAATAAGATGTTCCAAATTTGGGGCAGCAGTGTGGCATAGCAGTAAGGAGTAGGGCTGCGAACTGAAAGGTTGCTAGTATGATTCCCTGCTGGGGAACTGCTGCTGTACCCTTGAGCAAGGTACCTAAACCAGAGTTGCCTCAGTAAATATCCAGCTGTATAAACGGATAACATTTTAAAAAATTGTAAAATTTGTAAGTTGCTCTGGATAAGTGTGTCCGCTAAATGACAATAATGCAGTGTAATGTCAAGATATCACTCGCTTTGAGCCTTTTATAGGGTAGATCACTGTCTCCCCGCAGCCTCCTTAATTATGCAGCTGAATCAATCAATTAGTCATCAGTGGACCAGACAGTTTCCGAGCTCAGCATAGTCACATCCCCATCGCTGTATCAGGGCCCTGGGAGGCCCCGCGTCTCGGTGTAAAACGAGAGATGCAATCGGATAATCCTGACCCACTTACCGCCGGCCGCACGTAGTTGTCCTCCTGCAGGTATCTCCCTGGCGTGGTGGGGTCATCGTACAGGGGAGACAGAGGCCTGCGGAGGACGCACATGTCTGAGGGCCTCTGGGGGCTGGAGAGCTGGTACCTCATGGACTGTGGGACACTCCAGCTGTTGGACTGAGGCAGGGAGACCAGAGATGAGCCAAATGATGATGGCGGAATAACAATAATAATGATAGTACCACTAGTATTACTACTACCAGTACTACTACTACAATCAGTACTACTACTACCAGTACTAGTACCAGTTCTACTACTACTACCAGTTCTACTACTACTTAATAATATTTCAATGAGTCAAACTCCTTGAAGCTAAACAACAGATGATTGTCACATGCGTTGCAGAGGATATCAGTGTTAGAGAGGATTCCCACTTAGGTTTGGATCCAGGGTTTTACCATCAGTGGGAATGTGAGACTATGATGTTACTACATGTAGTCCCCATTTGTGTTTCACCGGGACAGATTTTACAGTTCTCCCCCAGCAGCCCTGGCAGGGGTAGTTCAGTACCTTAACGAGGGGAGACTTCTCCAGCCGCGGGGCCATTTTGTAGGGCGTGCTGTAGACGGGGGACATGGGGGCCTCGGTGGAGGCGTAGGAGAAGCGCTGGGACGGGGGCTGGAAGTCGAGGCCGGGCCTCACGCGGCAGGAGAAGCTGTTGCTCCTGTAGCTGTGCCGAGAGGGCGGCTCCGCGGAGACGGGCTGGCTGTGCCGGTACTGCTAATGCAGGGACAGAGGGGTCGGGTCAGCGCCGCTGTGTTTAACCCAGCGGCAAACAATGGCATTGCATCATCCTGCAATGTGGCATAGTGATAAAGAGCAGGGATTGTAACTGCAAGGCTGCAGGTTTGATTCCCGACTCGGGCACTGCGGCCGTACCCTTGGGTGAGGTACTTAACCCATAATTGCCTCTGTAAATATGTAACTGTATAAATGGGTAACACGTAAAGTTGGTGTAAGTCGCTCTGGATGAGAGTGTCTGCTAAATGACAAAAATGTAATGTAATCATTGCCCTTGCTTTCAGGCTACATCCGCATTTGTTTCTCAGACATGTGCTCTGTTACATGTCCTTCATGAAGAGTATCAAATGACATTTGAATGATGAATCTCTGTGTCGATTACATTCAAAGACAATCTCAACTACTTTGGCTTAAATCTATGATATAAAGAAAAGTATAGGCCGTTTTATCCCCGTTTTATCCCTTGTTTTAGCATGACTGAAATATATAGTGGGAGAAATGCAGCTACAACTGACAAATGTTCCAGAACAAAGCACTCTGCTTTTTCCAGTGTAAATGACCTGGATGGGAAGTCTGCCCACAGTCATCCCGCAGGGAGAACAAGGTCCTGCCCTGGTAACACTGAGAACCCCCTGTGAATTTATTCAACAGGTCCATGGGCACAGCCAGTGTGCCTTATTTGTTACGTGTTTGCAATTGCCGGAGAAGAGTGAGAGTGTACAGGTTCAGGTGAACTTGTTTTCCAATGAATTTTAATGACAGCAGACCTGGCCTATGTTTTAATATGCTGCAAGTTAGGCTCTGTCTGTTTAAGTATATGCTTCAGTTGATTGGATTATATTTTTCTAAATTAACTGTGGATCTTTATCAGAGAGTGGAGTCCTGGTTTGTGTCACTGTTAATTGTTTACTTTTCATCTGTTGCAGTGCTCATCCTGTTCACCTGTATTGAAAACTGATCCACCAAAACAAACATTTTTAGCTGATAAGGTTTATCATACAGACACAAACAATATTGATTCAGTCGATCTTACTGCAGGTGTCCCCACAAAACTACTAAAATCAATGACTCAATTTCCTTGCTGCTACAAATATCACCTGCTGTGTGTTTGCACATTTCTGATAAACGACACTCAGCAGTGACTTAAAAAAAAAAGGTAAGGCTTTCCATAGCAGTTGCGTTATAACAAGTCTGATTGTATCAACCTGCTCTGGCCTTAATTATATGTTTTGCAGCTGAGCATAATTAAGCTTAATTAAGTTTTGACAGAATCATCTTTAAAAAAAAATGCATTAACAAATGTCAAGCCTTACACAGAGGGGTTCCGTGTACCCTGGTGACAGGGGGTTGTCCATGGGGTGATGGAACTGCAGTTCGTAGGAGCCCCTTCCATTCTGAGAGAACCTCTGTGACTCCATTAAGCCCTGGCTGCTGTGTCCACTCCACCTGTCAATCTGACCTGGAGCCTGCAGAGATCACCACAGCAAACATTACTCACAACAGCATTTTACAAGGAGGGAGGAGAAAAAAAACATGGAGTTTTGCTTGTTCAGGTAGACTAGAGAATGAGGCGCTACAAAGGACTCGATTCATTGCTGCAGGTCTCGGGGCGTGTCTTACCGTTCTCTTGGGCGTGTCAATGATGTCATAGACCGGCGGCGGGGGGATCTGTACGGGGACGTGAGAGGCTTTGAAATGATGGAGCCATTCGTGGAACTCTTTCTTGTCCAGGCAAGACACGACGATGGGGTTAATGAATTGCCCTGAAACAAAAGGCCATTGAGGGGATGATCAAACAGGGTGTCATGCTCTGCTGTTGATAAATTTACAAATACATGTTCTGTGCACTCCTGTTGACCTCCCTGTAGAAACAGCTTGTGAGCTAAACTGCACCTGATGGTTCCTTTTCATCTGAGGTCATCCTGACATATGCAACACTGACAGTGTGTTCCTGACATACATGTTCATGATTAAAACACAGGAAATGAGTCAAATTTGTCAGGTTACCTTCGATCATGAATGTGTTTGGCCTCACGTCTTGGCACGGTGTGGTTACAGTGATCATGTTCAGAGGTAGCTTCCCCTGCAATTACACAGGTTATTAAAAAACAAATTTCAAAATATTGCTGTTTAAACTATAATTAATCTGCCCTTCATAGGCAATAAGAGGAAAAACCCACAAACAACAGTTCAACATGACCATAATGTTAGCTTGCTGCAGAGGAGACACCAAGATGACAGCCATACATACTCTATGTCTGAGTATCGTTAGCATGGTGAAGCGATTTTTGAAACGTACTTTATAGAAGAGGCCATTGCTCTCCTCAGACAGGATGATCAGGGTGGCCGGATACATCACCAGGAGTCTGTCAAACTGCTCCTGAAGAGACAAGTTTAACGTCACATTATCGTCAAGATCATTTCTCAATGGCCATCTGGTGATCTTAGAACACAAGTATGTTATTTTAAAAAGAAGCAAAACAAAGCAACAGCATTTTTTTCTGCATTGTAGTAGTGCATATACCATTTGAAATGGATACAGTTTTTGACCCTGAGAAAGAGGGTGTGTTAGGATGGCAGTCGACATTCCAGCTGTGAGGTGAGTCAGGGAGGAGAACTGGTTTACACACCCTTTAACCAGCCGGCATTCTCTCCCACAGCAATGCTAAAGGGCCAGTTTGCTTTCCCACATCAGAATGCGTTGGAATTTTCCCTTTGATGTGCATCGAAGCTGTACTAATGTTTAAATTCAATTTGCAACAGAAATGGGGTCCACAGAAACAGCGGCGTGCTTAGGTCGCGGTCTCGCACCAGGTTGTTTTCGTCAGTGACGTGCCGATGGAGTCTTGACAGGAAATGGGCTTAGCGTTTTGTAATTCCACAGCTGAGGCACTCGTTTTCCCAGCCTTTCCACTCAGTAACAGCCCTCCTGACACTGAGAGGCGGATCTCAATTGCGCAACAGTGGGAAGACTGTACTTTTTGTACGGGGGTCACCAGTAGGTGTAACTTTAATGTTTCTCTCTTCCTCATACCTCATACTCGCTCGCCGACACACGATAACACACCGGTGTCATCATAAATCCTCTGGGGAAGTGGTGTAAAATTCCCCACAGCCTAAGGTCACGCGGGGCAGCGTGTCCCAGGAAATCCAATATTTCCCAAGTTCACACACCTCTGTACAGGAGTATTCATGGATTGCGTGATGTCATCCTTACTGACATACAGACAACCAAACCCCCCTCTGCTGTGGGTCATCCAAACTTTTAGTGTTTCACCAGTCTATCAGGATTTTCATTTTATTCTTATTATAAATCAGCAACACTGGGGAAGTAAGGCAATCTTGAGAATGATGACTAGATCATGACAGGACCCTGGTCTCCGTCTGATGGAGGGGGGCTTTATATAGTGGGGGAAAAATGGTTCTTACCTGACATGGCAGGTGCTGCAGTCGCACTTTGGTGACGTAGGTAATGGGGCCCAGGGACTCCCTCTGGGAGCCCTCCCACTCGTAAATGGGCTCGTTCTCCACCGAATTCCTCAGCTCCTCTCTGCCCACGGTGCCATCCTGTGTGTTTTGGGAGTTATCCAGAGAGGGAAGGTCATGTAAATAAGACAGGAAAAAGCAGCTTTGACTTGTATGCAAATCAAAAAGATGGGCCAAAGGTAAAAGAACAACTTCCTAGATGTTTGCTTCCCCTGTACATTATGAGATGCTGGCATCACATGCTGTTGAAGGGTTGACTGTGATTAAACTCTAGATGTTTTGATGTGGTTGAAACCTGATCCTAGATGCCTTCTTGTCTAATATTAGATTGTGTGTGTGGTATCCAGGCCCAGAATCCCACATTTCCCACTCTCTTTGATCATATGCCAGCAGTGCCAGTTATGGAGTGTTGGTTCCATTGGCTTTTGTTTTGTATAATCAGACATTGCAACACCACTGGGTGAGAGGATGCTATCATTTGTTTATTGTGGCTGCTCTGACTGCAATCCCTGTAACTCTCCAGCAAAATCCTACACAGTACACCTGTAGAAATTTTCGCTACGGCAGCAATGTAGCACAGCGGTAAGCAACAGGGCTCGTAACCGAAAGGTTGCTGGTTCGATTCCCTGCTGGGGCATTGTTGCTGTAACCTTGGGCCAGGCACTTAACCTTCAGTAAATATCCAGTTATATAAATGGATGAAATTGTAACCTGTGTAAGTCTCTCTCACCTAAATGACAATAATGTAATGTACTCATCGCCGCTGAGAATGGACTTCTGTTGGTTCTCCTTTTTTTGTCACGCTTGACACGGCACTGAGGTGTGATAAAGAGGTGACATACCTTGATCCTTGTGTAGGCCTTGGTGTCTGAGGTGACCACGCTCCCCCCATTGGCTTCCACGTGCTCTGTGAGGTGGTGCATCCAGGTGTCCAGCTCCAGCTGGCTGGAGCAAAGAACGACGATGGGGTTCAAGCCAACACCTGCAGGGACAAAGTTAGTCAGGTCAGAGTTCAGTTGAGAGTCAACAAATCAGTTCAGCCTGATTCTCTGGTACCAGTCACATGATGGAAGTAACCATTGGCCCAAGCATAACAAAAAAGTGTTTTTTTTAATAATCTGTACAATTTTGACATGATTTGATTTAATTATATGATGTCACTATTACAACTGGAAAAAAGTGTTGCACTGTCTGGTTTTATTCCATTAAAAATACATAATCATGCAATTTGTATAGTTAAATTTCAGTCAAGACTTTCAAGTGGTCATGAGCATGACACCTCTCTGGCTTCCAGAAGAAAAGGTTAGGATGTGCCAGCTTCCCAGCACAATCGTATGAATAAACAGAGGCTCTCTCCAAAGGGCTGCCTTTACAAACAGATGACATAACTATGCAGAGAGAGCTGGAATCTCCCTGTTATCAGTCATACATTCCAAAGATTATCTCCAAACATTCATCCCTGCCCAGCGCGTTCCTTTCCAGTAAACTCCTCTGTGTGAGAACGAGCTGATGACTTTGGAGTGCACTTCACAACATCACAGCATGTCTCGAGAGTACAGATGATTAATTAAAGAAGTATTGGAGCCGTTATGCCTTTCATTTGAGTGTTTTAAGATTCCTTTCATGGGTGTCACAACTGACTAACCTTTTACAAATAATTACTGTAATCTAGGTCATATTATTTGTTGACTGTCTGTTCTGTTTAGATTTAATTGCGATCCTTTCCTCTTGTGCTGTGAAAATTAAGGCCCTATTTCACTCAGCAGTTCATTATTTCTTCACAGAATGGCTCTACTTGCTTGTCCTTCTGAAAACCCACCAAGACTATAAAGTACAATGAGACGTGTGGAGGACAACGAGACGCTAAGCAGGGTCACAGTTTCAGAGAAAACAGAGCTCTCTGAAACCCCTTATATGCTCATATTGTTATAAAGTCTAGTCAATGGAGAACCTCTCCAACTTAATCTATTGCAATAGCAACATTGCATAACAGGGTATTATCACTGTGTTTTAACTGTGACCATCTTAATTATGCGTGTGACTATGGCTAAATCATTAAATGATCACCAAAAACAGATAGCTGAGCAAGTGAAAGTATTTGCATGTCCTGCGTGAAAGATGCTAGATAGAGGAGCCATGAGATAAGCTTCATGGCCCGGGAATGTGCAATTGCTTGGCTCTAACCACGCCAGAGATGAGAAAATGGCCTTTTTCCTCAACAGCTGAGTTCACTGGCACCTGCCAACAAACAATGGGGGCTTTGTGACATCAGCAGTAACTGATGACCAACTGAAGTTTGTCAGGCTGAGGCAGAAAGCTGGGCTTATGGTTCCTTTGAAAAGAGTTTCATGTAGGCGTCCATTGCAAATATGTTTTTTTTAATATCTGAAAATGAGACCTATGGCCACGAGAGATGAGCTCTGGATGAGGACCTCGAACACTGATTTAGAGATCAACCTACAAACCATTGATTGGCTTGTTAGCCAGAAAAAACAATTTTAGATTTTGTCCTTAACAATTCCTTATTGGTGTCCTCATTACATTTTGTTGTAATGTCATTATGTAACATTGACCTATAACTACAGTGAGTGATTTTTGTTTAAAAAAATGTAGTGGAAAAGTACTGATTTCTAAAAAGTGATGACTGCTGATGAATCAGACGGACTTAACTATAAATAAATATATAGTAATGTTCAATTACAACCTTTTGAAAATAAAAGGAGTGATTTTTTTATGATTACCTCAGTGCATATTTGTATCTTGAGTTGGAGTATGCATATTAGAGTATGTAGCAGTGTGGCAGAGTGGCTAAGAACCTGGATTTGTCTGAGCCTTACGACTAAGGGTTATCATCTGACAACAATAAACTGGGCACCCATGGCAGTGGAATAGATTGGTTTTGTTACACTGAGGATAGGGCTGGGTAGGTGTGCCATGGTTTGCTCATTACACCAATGGCGCCTGGCAACTCGCTCGGGCGCCTACAAGGTACTCGGTGAGTTAAAGAGGTATCTGCCTATCCTCTGTTCGGTGTCTTCCTCCCGGTGCACTGAGGCCCATAGTGCGAGAAGCAGTTGCACTGGCTCTCATGTGCACCACAGAAATGCATGCGCCTTGCCCTGCACTCCTGTATGGTGGTGCAGGTCATCACAGTGGGGAGACGTGTAGCTGGGTAGAAAAACCAGGGGGGGAAAAAAAAGAATCTGTACTTGTAGACAGAAGTTGCAGGTTTGAATCCCAGGTGGGGCATTGCCGTTGTACCCTTGAGCAGGGCACACCTGCATTCCTGCTGTAAGTATCCAGCCGTATCAACAGATGAAATGTAAACTATGTAATCCGCCCTACATAGGGGTGTTCAGATTTAATCGTCCTTGCTGTGGAATTGCATCAGATGTAGAGAGGCGCATTTTTTTTTTTCATTTTGGTGCAGTGTTGACACATGTTTAATGTGAGGCCCATGCCTACTTACCATTTATCTGGAACGCAAACGGGTTAAGCTGGTTGCTGCTTCTGTTGCTCTGGAGGTTGCAAATCGTGAGTTCCTTCAGTGGAAGCGTTCCCTGGACACACATGAAAAAGGCATTTCAGAGGGAAGCATATCACGTTCCCACAGAACATCCTTATTCCGGGTGACATATTCCCCATGCATGGCTGATGTATGTGCCCTTTGGTGTGATGGCATGCAGATTTCTTTTAAGACTGCCACAATTATCTGCATTCTAGAGTCACTCACACTGATGATCTAAGTCTAAATGAATCAGATTTTAGCTGAAATCAGGATTTTGATTAATGGAAGTTTTGCTGTTCGGTTTGAAAAAGGTACGATATAGCTGGGGCAAAAAAAGCACTGTATTTTGAGTTATGAGTCATTTAGCGACATAATCAAAGTAGTGTCAAAGCCTTGAATGATACAGGCAGGGTAGGTAACCTAATTGCTGTACCACACCCCTTGCTAAAGTTGATCCAGACAGAATGAAACAATGATTCATGTCTGTACAGAGCTGACAGCAAAGTAGACAGCAGAGGAGTGGCAAAATCGCTTTCTGACAGGTACACAGGCAATACGATTGACTCCACTGTTTATTTAACCATAGGTAAAGAAGACACTGTGACCCGAGACATTGTGAGTGTCCGTATATAAAAATGTGTAGATGTTTTTTTATTTCCCTAGTTAGTTAGTTCAGATCTGTATGTTACATTAGGCTTAAATTGTGCCATTTCATTCAGGCTAGATCTCTAATCTGTTTACAAATGATTATGTGTTCTTTTCTGCATTGAGCCTCAGAAACAGATGTTGCATATCTTTCATGGAAATATAACGTGTTCACCTAGTAAAATCATAATAATGCAAATTCAATCCATTTCCATTCTCAGTCTCATCAGCCTTAAAAAACTCAAACATTTGGCAGTGTTCTCCTGAGTGCAAGGGCAAATGGATGTAAAATCACAAAGCCAGCACACTGGGTTTTGGAGAAATGTTGGTGTATCCCTCTATGAGTAAAAGCTCACCTGGTAGGTGAGCCCAGTGGTGTTGTGGGAGACGAAATGAAGGTGGGTCTGGAAGAGGTCCAAGTAGCAGTCGTGTACTTCCTGTGGGTAAAGAGTGACGTGTGATTATAATTCAGGTAGAGGGGGATTCTGGATTGTTTCACGGTTCACCTTGACTACTTCTGTACAAACACACTTAGGTAACGTTGCCTTCTCCGGTTTCACAATACCATTGTGTCTGTTACAAAATGCTGTGATGTCCCCCTGTGATTTCATCCGGGATTGTTTTCTTGAGCTCGTGTGTTGTTTTTTTTTTCCCCCATATGATAAAAGGACCTGATGCATGACATCACTGTCAGGTAGCAATTCCCACGCTGTAATGCCAGAGCCTGCCGTATCGGTGAGCAGATCTGAAACGCCCTTCCCCCGAGGGGGTGTCTCAGGCTCGCAGGAGGCGTTGCACAATCCCTGCGTGTTCAGACAGGCGCTGCTGTCCCCGCTCTGTGCCGTCTTCAATCAGCGGCACTGCATCACACCTGTGCCGTTGCGACAGGTTTCACGCGATTACAG
The DNA here is from genome assembly GCA_019176425.1 of Megalops atlanticus. Classification (NCBI taxonomy): domain Eukaryota; kingdom Metazoa; phylum Chordata; class Actinopteri; order Elopiformes; family Megalopidae; genus Megalops; species Megalops atlanticus. The sequence continues at coordinate 33,274,056 of CM032882.1, forward strand.
TGGCGGCAGCGCTCTGCGCTTCAGACCTGTGCATTCTGCTCACCCCTAACGCATCATCTTCCTGTTTGCTGAACAGGTAAAATCATGTGGGCAACCCCGGTCCTGAAAACACCTTTGGTCTTTGCTCTACCCGTACCCCTAATGACTCAGTGACACAACAGGATCGATTATTAGTCATGCATGGAAGTAGGATATCAGGTGCAAAATATTTCCATTCTTTGAAACAGAAGATGTGCAATATTGTGGTACAGGGTTGCCTATGCATAGTCCTGGTTGTTACTGCGGACCCGTGGAAGACAGCATTATCTGAAGCAGCGAGGTACAGCAGTGGTCGACAGATTGGGTAACAGAATAAAATTGCCGAGCCTCAATGGGTGAACCACACCCCCTCACCCTGCCTCTACCTGGACGCACAGGTAAGCCTCACCTGGCAGTGCGCGAAGCGGAAGCGCAGTTTGGAGCTGTGGATCAGTCTCCCGTAGTTCTTCACGTTGATGCTGCTTTTCTTCCAGCCGCCGGAGGGGTCGTGGGCAGACTGGGGAGGGCTCCATTTGATGTTCTGTATCGTCTCAAGATCCTTAGCTGACATCTCCTAACAATCAACAGCATTTGACATATTAATTTGACATTAACATTAATTATGTTAATAATGGAAACGGTAATAACAAACACGATAAGTATCGATTGGTATTAAGTATTGCATTCTTATTACTTATTATATATTAAATATTAAAGCAGCCAAGAAGATGAAAATTACACACATAAATGTAATAATCTGTAAAAATAGGAATGCAGTATCATGGGCCTATGGTAAAATGATGTGCATGGGAAGCATTCCAGGAGTGCTCACCTTCGTGACAGTGGACATGATGTTGATGATGCTGTTGGACTTCTCTGGCCCTTCCTGTGGGTCCTTCTTGCGGAAAAACCGACCACTAATCACAGGAGACAAGCAAACGTCAGTATGCATCGTCCATTTTTTCCATACAGTTTTCTTTATAAGCATTCATTTATGTACATTTCCCTGCCAATGTCAACTGAAATCTTTTCCAAGTGAATTTAATCTAACAGGCTCTGCTGTCTTGGTCTCTTTGTTGATACCGATTTCTTTAATGGTTTCTTCTGAATTTCAAATGGGGACCCAGCGGCTGTCTTAAAAGTTCTTGCCGTTCAATTGATTCCATAAAACAAACAATTCTCATAATGACAGCCCAGGATACATGCTGTATGCATACTTATGCAATAAATGTTTAGTGTGTTGCCGTAGCACATCATATAGGACAAACTGACCAGAACATGCATTCTAATTTGACCCCGAGATTTGCTATTCACATCAATAGAACAATAGAGCTTTTGATTCAGACATAATTTGAACAATGGATTCAGGAGTCAATACATTCTTTTGTCTCACACCACCCCATTTGTACATCTTCAGTGTTATATAATTTATATCAAATCCATTCTGTTCTGTTGATTTCAAATATCACGAATTTCTCTTTTTTTCCAATTCTGGTCAGGTGGCAACTTACACTTGAATGCCACAAATTCCACTGCTTCATTCATGCAGAGTGTAAGGAATGTTCTCAGAATATACAATAACAATAACGTATGAATGACACAAACAGAATGTAAAAAATGTCAAAGAAAATGCGGCGTGCACAGGTACTTGGATCCTGACAACTGCATTCTGTAATCGTATCCATCAGGGGAGACTACCTTGTGAAAAAGGTCTTTTGAGAACCCCACTATGTAACGGTCAGAGTAATGTAGACGGGGAAGTGAACATACTGAAGTTATTGTTCCTGATGGACGATGCACCTTTTGCCGGTTCGTTGAGGTGGGCACTTAATACGGTTGTTTCGTGTTTTTATTTGAAATTTCAATTGGGCTTTAGCGGAGAGCGTTTGAATCCCACGGGGGTGATCGATTTCAACAGCGCCGTTTCATAGCCGTAGTAAAAGGTCTATTTTGAATAGGCAATGACAGAACTGTGTTCAATATACTACGCAATATTTGTCTACAACCGCAACACTACAGCGGTAAATAAGTCACTCAAGGGGCTAACCATAAATAGCTACCACCTGCTTTATTTATGTGTTTGTTCAACGTAAATAACACCAGGATTACCATGACCAATTTAGAAGACTTTCAAATTCACGATTCCATAAACCGCAAGAAAACTGGATTGGCAATGTTCTTGAAACAAAGATTTAAATTTTAAGTGACATGTGCCTCACAGTTCTGCCCTGTCACGCAAAAGAAGTGCAAACAGCAACTAAAACCCTTACTTCGTGTTCAATGTGGTCGTAAACAGAATTAAACATCTGAGAACACTCTCCATTATTTTGTCCCATAATCCCAACCCCGGCATTTAACAGTCAACATTTAAAACCCCAAACTCATACAGTTTGGTCCAGCGTGCCGGATCACTCAGTCTGCAGTAAGTCAGAAGGGGACAAATACCCCTGCTCAAAACGACGGGGCACAGAACGAAAGAGAAAACCACCAATATCGGCGCTTACCTCCTCGTGCGTATGAAACTGTGCCGGGACGACCCAAAACTGTGTTGCGGGTAACATGACATGCTGCCCCCCATGTTGCTCTCCTTTCCGCGTGTGTGCTGCCGATTGAATCTGTTATATCCCTCTCTGTGATATTCTTGCTGTAATCCACACAGTGCAGTGTTTACTGTCGGCGTGTAGCTCCGTACTCTGCCAAGCAGGAGGCAGCGGAGGAGTTTTGTAAAGGGGAGCGCGTGTCACGGGAGAGTGTGGGCGTGCGCTCGGTGTGAGGTGTGCGCGGAGGGGAGGGAGAGGCTGGGCAATCGAAGTTCACACTTTCTAAGGAAGTCTACCGTTAAATCCACCTTACAAATTTAACAGGGCACCTAGACATGCTTTCTTACACCTTCTTGCGGACAAATGGCTCTCATACAAATTTTTTGAAGGCTCTCATAAAACTCTTTAGCTCCAGACTGTAAGACCGTGGTGTCAATGACAGGCGATTAGCATTGGCATGTCTTGACACGTAAAAAAGGGGTCGTTGAAGACACTAGTTAACAGACACTTTCAATTCATACTTAAACCGGTGATGCATTCTTATGTTGTCAGTTCATAGCCTCATAGTGTGTCAATCACAGCCGCAAGCAAGTGCCTCATTTTATAAAATCTTCATTTAGATAAATGGAACATTGCCTTGAAATGCATGACCGCATTCTTCGACTTCCCGCAATATCCTTATCAGTTGTGTATAATAAATTATCTACTTGACCTTATTAACCACACTTTATGAACAGTGTTTATTTTACGGTTTCTGTTCATACTCCTCTGTGAAAACAAATTGAAAACAACGCTGAAAATTTCAATGCGAAACTACAACAGTTATACATTGTGAAACTTGGCTGGTAGTCGTTACGGCAGACATTCTGATCACTGTCCTTTGTTAATTTATTTCACTCCATGCGCCTGACTGCTGTCGAACGCTTTTGATAAAGTAATATACAATATTACTTGTAGAAATATGAACCTGAAATATAAATCACAAGCATATTTACAATGGCTACACTGCAGTTTTCAAATACAACACCTTCCAACATCTTCGTCATTTGATGTTTTTTGATTTGTTACTTTTTTGTAGGGTACACATGGGCTGCTGTTTATTTCCATCCCAAGGGTTAGTGCATCACGTATCTCGGAGCTTTAACTGTGGCTGTTTGGTACACAGACTTAACCAGGATAACATGTAGGCCTACCAGCACAGTGATGCCTCTGTTCAGGTGAGTGCCTCTGTTTGGGAAAGCTTGCCGTGGTCAGGGTTCCACTATTTACTGAAGAGCAGCGGCCTCCTTTGTCCTTGCTCAGTTTACAGTTTATTTAGTCAGACAGTTAACAGCCCTGCTGTTGTGTCATGAGGGGAAAGTATGCAGATATTTCACAGGTATTTCTTGCCCTCGTTGCAGTTTCCACAGCCATTCCTCTCACCTGGACTGAAAGGTAATGTCTCCCTGTGTCTGGGTTGAATATCTGAAACTTAAGAACAAATATTGGCCAAGATAGTGTTCACGCTCTGAAAAATTGTCAACCAAATTTAATTACATTTGAGGAATGTTTAGAAATTGTCTGTATTAAATGTGGCTTTTAAATACCCACTGTAGATTCATGTAATTACCTTCATGTTCAGCTTTTGAATTTATTGTAGCTGGTCCAAAGAGGTGTATTATTAATCTATTAACCCTCTTAGTTGGGCCATTACATAATGTTTTTTTTATCACAGTTTTTATCTTATGGTCCATTCCAAAAAGTGACATGTTAGGAAGAATTATTCAAATGTTTTTGTATGTTGAAATATACTGCATTCAAGAAATATAGAAATAATTGCACCTTTCATGCATGTGATTTTAGACTTGCTATACAATACTATTTATTGTAATATATTCTACAATATGACCTACATGTAAGTGGCAATGATGAATTTACTTAGTAACACTGACATATATCATTTTGTCATGGTGTTCAGGGTCATGCAGGTGTTACCACTTTGACTTGTTTAGAAGTTTCACGTTATTATAAACATCAGGAATTTGCTCTTTGGCAGTTGTTTCTTTTCTGTGGTTGATTTTTTTCCTGCCAAACCAGAATATGCAAATTCTGCAGCGTTTAAACAGGAATCATCATGCCACTGAATTCCATGCTACAATACTGCCATTCCATCAAACTGAATTTCACACACAGAAGTGTTTGATCAGCAGCATGCAGGCAATGCTACGTGTTTATTAATTGCTACTGCAGAATACGGAATACAATGCTTTGTTTTTCACTTCATAACTGAGAGCCTTGGAATACCGCTGTGAAGTGGAGGAGGAGTTTGAGGAAAGGAAACGGGAGGTGGTGGTAGCTTCACAAGCATAGACCGGGTGCCGTCTTGTTTGCTCTGCTCCCCACAGAAGAGGGAAATCAGCCTGGATTTGTGAGTAAAGGCCCGACAGGGAGTCAAACACAAGTGGAGGGTTCCTGTAAACAGTGAAAAATGGATCCGCTTTCCTCCTTCTCCTCCCTCCTCCTGATTTCAGATCCAGCCGGCGGAGACCGGGGCTGGGGGGGTGACTCATTGTGCACTCACAGCGCACAGAGCGCGTACCCTGGAGGAAAGAGGCGGGCTTGCAGATACGCAGAGAGAGGGAGAGAGAGAGGGCTATGACACAGTCAGGGGAAAAGTTCAGTCTGCAGCAAGCTGAGGTTCCGTCCCATCCTGCCTTGCAGTCAGTTTCACCTGCAGTCACCAGACATGGAGTTTCTGTCTGTGTGACGAGTCTGAGGCGAAGACTGAGTGCACAGGTGGACGAGCCCCTCTGGGCCAGACATTACCGGCCAGACAATCCATATGGGATGTACAGATCACATGTGGTGATGCAAGGAAAAACATAATTTTGCATCTGGATTTGGCAAATTGCTTGGGAAGAACTGCAGAGAGCTTTAACTAAAATTAAAACATTTTACAGAACAAATATTGGCCAAGGTAGTGTTCGCAGAAAATGTGCCAACCAAATTCAAGCACTCTAATTTAAACACTTAAGGAATGTTTAGAAAGTCGTCTGTATTAATTTCAGTGGTTTTTGAATCCATTCTTCACATAATTACATGTTTAAGCTCTTGAAGTTGCTCTTAAACAGCTGGTTTTAAAAAGGTCTTCCAGTTTTAAATGAATCCCCACAATAAACACATTTCCTGTTTTCAATAAAGTGACAAAAATAGATCCATATGATGTCATCACCTGTCACCAAATCCTATCCTAATGTAATATGATGACTTTATGGTGATTGTGTTATTGCAGTCTGATGATTACTGTGTTCCATAAGATCATGAGGACAGGGTGGGAGCTGGGGATTTTACAGGTGCAAGTTATTTGGAAACTTTAACTTTAACCCCAGTAGTCCCACATCAGTAATTTTCTGTTTTCCTTGTTACTCATCATACCACACTAGGAATGTGCAATGGGAGTAAAAGGAGGGAAGTCTAACCAGCTAATAAACAATTATACTTCCCTTCCGCCTCGATAGTTTCTCCTCACCAGCTGCGTTTCTGCTGTTTGTCGTCCTTTTCCCTGGCATTGTTGTGGAGTGAGCTGTTTCCTGATTCATTTTTTCCTGCCTTTTCACCCCTGAATGAAAGCCAAGCACACACATTCTCTGAGGTGGTCACTCAGGAGATGTTTCAGACCTCCAGTCGGGAAGTGACCTGACTGTGATTTTCTGGAGCGCAGAGGGTGAAAACCTAGTGTTCAAACTCTCACCTCTGTGAGGGGATTTATTGGGGAATGGGTAAAGCAGGCTCCGATGTCAGGCAATAGAGAGCTGTGGTGCCAATGTTCACACAGTGCTAAACAACAGTAGCTGTGTTGGGGGGTGGGGAGGTCTTCCTTTGATGGGGGAGATCAAAAAGGAAGAGTCAATCCATTTTTTTGTCAATTTTGTTGCATTTCTTCAAATCTCCCCTAAACCCACATTACACTCAACATTTAAAATGTGAAAATTCCTGGCGTGAAATTGAAAGTAAAATGTAGACATTTGATTGAGCGTAAGGCGTGTATGGCGTGATGTCTTGACATGTTTTTGTTTAGAGGCATGATAATAATTAGTTGACATCATTGTACGTCAGTGAAACTGGGTCATTTTCCCAAGAATCTCACATGGAAAAGGTTTCTGTTTTCCAAGAGAAGTAAATGGCTGATGAGCCTGTTGTCCACTTATATTTTTTGTCAGTTTTGTGAGCATTATGAAATTCCCGCAGGACATTTCACGCAGGTTCTTCACTTTTGCAGTTCCATGCCTTTCAAATGCTGCTTTATTTGCCGTTTCGGAAAGCTGTGGTACCTGAATTATTTGCCTGAATGCAAATTATTTCAACATTATAATCTCCAATGATGTGTCTATACTGAAACATATGACTGAAGTCTTTTTTTTAGACCTGAATGTGCGCAATATGATAAAATAAAAACATTTTGGCTGCTTGGCCTTCATCAGTGTAATATTCTGTCTGGTTTATTCCTCAAACAGGTTGCTGGTGCTCCAGTCAATATGGAGCTTAACACAATTGATGCAATCAGTTGCTGGTGTTACCTTAATAATCAACCGTACTTCTTCTTTATTAATTGTATCTTCTGTGAATACATGGTTAGGTATAGGATTTAAAAAATGGGGTCAACTCTTCATGGTTGACTGTTATGTTTTATGGCTTGTTGAGAATGCAACCACTGACAGCACAAGGAGTGACATGTACAAGATAATTATATAGTGCAAACAAGTGCTTATTACCACTGCCTATGAAATATTATGCCATACTTCAAATGAATTAATTATGTAAACAGAAAATGCCCAAAGCAGTTACAACACGTGGCATATTACTCCATAACGCCACTATTCTCCATGGAGTATTCTCTGAGAGTAGTATGAAATGTAGGAAAACTGAGGCTGGCAGTGAGGTCATAGCTGTGTAACAGCTGCCATCCAGAGAGGAGAGTGAAGGAGAAGGCTTTGGAGAATGGAAGGTGGGGAAGACCATGACCGTAGACGGTGACCCAAGCTGTCCAAGTCTGTCTCCATCTGAGCCTAAGTCTGCTTCTGTCATTTGTATCCAAGTGTTGGGAGTGTGAAGCTTCATAAACTGAAATGGTTGGAACTGCCATGTGCTATCAATCATTGACTCAAAGGAACCAATGAACAGACTTTCCTCTCTGTAGCAAAACAATATGCTAAGGTCAATTCAGTGCCACTGGTGACACATAGTAGCTCTACCTCTTCTGGGGTCTAGAAGCCTTGCTCTCATCACCCAGGTAGGAAATTCACATAATGGGTACAACTCAGCTTCCCACTGGGAATTCTTTTACCAGGACATACCCAGAAGGGAGCCCGTGTCACCCACACTTCAGCATAGTTGACACTTCAGCATAGTTTCTTTGTGAATTTTAGGCCTGTTCAGCATAGTCTGATTTAATCCACTATCAAACATTTGATTTAAACCAAAATTCAGATACCCCACAAACAAGTTTTAGATGACCCCAGGTTTGTTTGCTGTGTTTAGTAACTGTGTGCCAGCCCATCAAATGGACTTGTGCAAGTGTCTGTGCATGTGTGTGTATGCGTACAGGTGTGCATGCTGTCTGACTAGGGGTCACTGAGGGTATACGGAGGTCTCAGCTGTCAGGCCAGATCAATCACAGCCGAGAGAATGTCCTAATGACCGGGGTGATAATACCACAATGCACAGACTATACATCCAGTCACAACATCACACATTTAACCAAACCTCACTAGATCCCAAACTGCTCCCTCTGTGAAATCATTGGCACAAACACAGCATTTCTCCTTGAAAACTTTATTTCAGTTCATACAGGAGTGTATTGCTTTGTTTTTTTTCTTTACCATAGTGCAAAATTCAGTTTAGGTTTCCTCATAAATATGTCAAATAATACTTACATATTATAAATAAACTTGACATCACAGGACATAACAGACAAGAGAAAGACGTTTACATGAACACAAACCAATGCCACGTCAGATATTCATATTCAGTAAATTCACTGATTTTTTTTTTTTTTTTTTTTTTTTACAGACTTGTCATTGTATAGTAGTCTAGAACAAGAACATGAAACACATCAGTAAAGAAATGCTCACTTTTCTTTTGCAAAACGTGAACCACCTTAATAACATTAGATAAGCAGATACAGTTTTATTCTCAGTGTCATTTTTGTCTCTCGACTTACACAGGGCTGTAACCAATATCCTTTTAAAAAAGGAAACCGTAACTTCTCAGAAGTTTGCAATCATACTATTACACTAAACATCCACTGACCTAGAGAGCCACACACTGTTCCAGAGGGGAGACAGCGCTCAACAAATCACTTCTCAAGTGTTACTTAGACGCCTTTTACTTGTGTTGTTGTAAACTGGTATGCATCTGTTTTGTCTTATTGTTTAAATATATTTTCCTGGATGTCCTCCTTATCACAGCCAATTTGTGAGCTATACAAAATGCAAACAGCCTGATTCTGACTATCTGAAACCGATTTGGTGATTGCTGCAAGTTATTTTAACTCCTTTATTGGCCAAAGGAGTGGGATTGCCAAAAAAGTAGGGACTCATAATGTCTGCTTGGTTAAACTTTCCCCCCTAAATTTAATTTTATGCCTTATTTATTTAAACTACAATATATTTATTTCCTCAGGTTGCCTCTAATGTTAATTCCTTTAAATAATTGTTTTTTTGTGTAATGGGATCCCATTCAAAAATGATATATTAAGGATATATTTTAGAGAAAATATTTTTTGGCTCAATCAATATATTGAAAACGTGAAATTATTGCCATTTTGGTATATTACAAAATGCCCAATTTTCATATGGGATTTCAGAAATTTTTATTTCCATTGGAACCACTGGCCAGATTCTTGAGAACAGGTCTTTTCACTGTGCTAGGCTGTACTGTGCACCAGTAATTACCAACTCCTGTCATCAGTGACACACCAAAAAAAACCTATATCCTGGAGCACAAGTGGTGATGGTTTCATACTTCTTACCAAAAGTTTCCACAAAATTACAGAGAATGCTTTGCCTGGACATGTAAAATGCACCATCAGCTTTTTAACTAAATCACACCCTACATCAGGAACGTCAGAGCAGATAATGGTTCTGCATAAGCAACCACAGTTAACCCAACTGAAATGAATCAATGTCCGGCTTAATACTGAATGAGGCAGCCACGTAGCATCGTGGTGTTAAGGAGCAGGGCTTGTAACCAAAAGGTTTCTGGTTCAGTTCCCAGCTAGGGCACTGCTGCTGTACCCTTGGGCAAGGTACTTAAGCCAGAATTGCCTAAGTAAATATCCAGTTGTATAAATGGATAACATGTAAAAACTGTAACCTGTGTAAGTCCCCCTAGATAAGACTGCCTGCTAAATGTCAGTAACGTAATGATGGAATACTGGGAGACAAAAAATAACCAAGTAAATGAAAGGGAACAGACTGGGGCGATTAGTGTAGGCAGTCTGTGATGGATGCTTGAACCCTACACAGCAGCAGCAGCAGCAGCATCTTCAGATGGGGTTAATGCTGTTCATATGTGCAATGCTGACGTAGCTCCAGCACATGATCACCATGTCACAGAAAAAAACGATTTTTAATGCCGCCGTCATTGTGAAACTCTGTCATTGTGACAACTGAAAATGGGAGTTTGAAAACCAAAAATGACATTGCGTATGACTGTTTTAGTATTATTGTTCTGCCTCTGATCTGCGTAAGGGGGAAACGGTTCAGATCCGTCAATGTGCAAAATCCTCATTTTACTCGTAATAAACTTGATATGTGCAGACGAACATCACATGTAAGATTTACATCACTCACACTTTATAATCCACGTGGAAATGCTGAAGGCATTGAGAATACTTTCCTTTGTCATTTGTTCCCCAACATTCATTGTCTCTGAATTCTCACTTATTTCCATACAATGCCTGCTAAAGGTCCACTCCAGTGATTCGCTATCTCTGATATGAAAATAACCCAACAAATATCAAACTCCTCCATGGGGAGCATGATTTTTAGAGAATTCATAATCTGCTACTGAAATTTAAAAATTCATTGGGAAACATATCCCAGTGTACAAACCTTATGTACAGCGTGCTTTAATTATTGTTATGGCTGTTTCAGTTTTTGTTTGACCTCATGTAACTTGTTCAAGTGGACTTGCATTCGTAAGCCTCCCCCCCCCAGAACAGCTGCGTTTCACCTTCACCTTCTCAACCATAAACACTGTGCATTACTGCCACCTAGTGTTACAAGGCAGAACTGCAGCTTAACATGCTGCCAGGATACAATTTCAGAAAACATGCATGATAGAACCGGCCATAGAGATAGAGAGAGGCTAGAAGTTGAAGACAACTGTGCACGGAAAAACACACAATGACAGCAGGAGTCGAGTGAAAGTTTTCGCCCCATAAGCGCAGGGACGTGGTGAGGTCAGGGGAACAGGGGTAGATATCCCCATTAAAATCACCTGGACTGAGGAATGTGCGCACCCTCTTCCAGAGGAGAAAGGATCTCCACGGTAACGGTTTCTACGGACACCAGTCCTGCGCCGATACCCGGGCGCTGTCCTCCGGCCCCGGGAGGTCAGACGGAGCAGTTGCGCCTCTTGGACAGGCAGTGCAGGCCGGCGGAGGTGAGGCGGGTCTTGAGCCGTAGTCAGAGGCTGGTGGAGGAGACGGAGAGGGTCGGGGAGGAGGGCGGCGGGAAGTTGAGCAGCTCCAGCACGGCCACGCCCACGCTGCTGCGGCGGGTGAACATGCAGGAGGCCGCCACCCACTTGTTGCTGCGCGGGTTGTACTTCTCGATGGAGTTGAGGCTGGAGCTGCCGTCGTTGCCGCCCACTGCGAACAGCCAGCCGTCCATGGCCACCAGGTCGTGGGTGCTCCTGCGGGGAGGGGGATGCACGTGGCCACGCCCATGAGCACATTGTCAGGAAACGAGCAGCGACAAGAGGCAGGATCAACAGACACGGGGAGTTTTCAGTAAACAGTCCTCAGTGGCCTTGAAGATACAATGAATTAACTTAAATTGAAGGGTGGCAGCGTAGTGTAGTGGTAGGCAGCAGGGCCCATAACCGAAAGGTTACTGGTTCAATTCCCTGCTGCTGCTGTACTCTTGGGCAAGGTACTTAACCAAAAATTGCCTCAATAAAATTTTTATCTGTTATCCATGTAAGTCGTTCTGGATTACAGTTATTTTAGCAGATACTGTTACGTAACTGCAACAAACTCCCCGTATCACACTGAAATCGGAATCGCTCAATTGTCAGCGAGCAATCTCTAAAAGACACGCAATATTAAAGAATACTACTTGTACACACTGATCGTATTAGTTCAGGGGCTTTCTTTTAAGGGAAGGAAAGAATTTTACATCTGCCTTTCTGGTTATTCTGAAAATTAAATTCATAAACAATGCATTCACAAAGCTATTTGTGCCCTGCTGACTGAGCAGCCAGTCTATGGTACAAGCTTGATCTGAATGGCAAAAATGAAGCAAACTGATTGTTAATGTTTTATGATGTATGGCAGCCTAAAAATAACCATGCATGTCCCTGCACGCGCACACACACAACAACCTCAATATGAATAGTTATACCACAAATGTCAACAAAAAACTCTCTCTTCCAATGCAGAAGGGTAGAATTACAGCAACAAGAGAACCAGTGTCTGGCTGAAGATCATGGATTGATCATTTAAAAAAAAAATGATGAAACGTGATTTGAGATGCCTTTCATGTTATAGAGAAACCCATTATAGTGTCGATATTCTATTGCAATCCAGTCATGGGTCAGTTGCCGATTTATGAAACCGGTTCATATGCCTATGCATATCTACACCTCCCTGGGTGAATGGCTGCTCTGATACTGTGCCCAGCTGGGTCAGAAATGCATTTGGAGAGGGCACGGCTCTTTCCCCTTTACCTGCGGATGTTCATGGCGGCCACGCTCTCCCACGTGTTGGTCTTCGGGTTGTACCTCTCCACCGAGTTGAGGCAGCTGGTTCCGTCGTTGCCCCCGGCGACGTAGAGCATGCCCTCCAGCACAGCCACGCCCGCGCTGCTCCGGCGGCTGAGCATGCTGGCGATGGCGGTCCAGGCGTTGCTCTGGGGGTGGCCAATCACGGGTCAGTATGACATCATATGTCACATGACGAGCATGAGTGTTACTTCAGTGGTGTTGCTTCACAATTCAAAGGAAGGCAGAGACAAATGCAAGCCCAGGCAGACTGCCTACGTGGGCAGACATACAGTAATCATACTGTAGGTGTTTTTTATGTGTAACACTCTCTGTAAGATTTCAGTGAATTTTTCTTACGAAATCCTCATATAAACTTTGAACTGTACCTGCGGGTCGTATTTTTCTACTGTTGCTAAGTGTGAGGAGCTGTCATATCCACCAACCGCGTACAGACAGCCATCTGGGGGGAGAAAAAATGATGCCACCAACTCAATATCACAAAATGAAGCAGTACTCCAGAAATACTGGTGCAGCACTAATTACCTTTGCAAGAACTGAAGTAAAGAGCATAGAGAGATATTTAGATATTGAATTCTGCTATTTAGATGTTAATTCCTGTGATATTGGTGGTTTGAGTAGTGCTGTAGTAAGGAGCAGGCCTTGTAAGCAAATGGTTGCTGGTTCGATTCCCCTTGGGGCATTGCTGCTGTACCCTTGGGCAAGATAATTAATTCAGAATTGCCTCAGTAAATATACAGCTATATAAATGTAAGATGTAAAAATAACGTAACCTATTTAAGTCACTCTGGATAAGACCATCTGCTTAATGACAATAATACAATGTAATGCCTATTAAATAGATCAAATGGTGAGGATACGGTATCAGTTATGGAAATGAATGATGAATAGGGAGGTCTGTGTTACTCACCCAGTGTGGCCACGCGAACATATCTCCTCCTGGTGCTCATGGCTGCCACCGAGGTCCAGGAGCTGGTCAGGGGGTCGTATCTCTCAGCACTTACAGGGGACAAGAGGAGAACATGCAGAACAATGAACCCAAATCAATATCACTTCATATTTCTCCAGGGTAGTGGTTTGCGGTAGGACTGAACGGCGGTTGGGGCTCAGCTCGCAGGTGATACCTGTTCAGACAGGAGGCTCCATCGTAACCCCCGGCGGCGTACAGCAGGCCGTGCAGAACCGCCACGCCCAGGCAGCTGCGCCGCGTTCCCATGGAAACCTCCGACTGCCAGGAGTTGGTCACGGGCTCGTACGACTCCACGGTGGCCAGGTCAGAGGTGCCGTCGTACCTGTCAGAGAGACAAAGGGAAAGCTCAGGTGGGCAGGGCCGTCCTTCTCCAGTCCAGGTTACACATAAGATGTATTACCCATGTGCCACCAATAGGGGACTTGTACAAATCAATATTTTTTCCTGTCCTGGATCAATCAATATTATTTTCAACTATTGGAGAGCCTCACTATCTGAAGGGGATACATTCCAGAGACTCTTGTGAAAATTCACAAATACTGTACTGTACCAATTGTAAATTCTGTAAATTCACAGCCGCATTCTAATCTCAAAAACAATGTAATAATTCAACAAACAAGCAAATGGGGAATAATTAAAATCATTCCAAACTGTGAATGACAAATATTTTTAATGAATAAGTGGTATTTTAAGAAAGCAATGCCTGGGTGTAGAGCTAAATGGTGAGGGTGCCTTCTTACCCTCCGACTGCGTAGAGCTTGTTCCCAATGGCGGCCACGCCCACCCGAGCCCGTCGCGTTGACATGGACGCCACCATGTGCCAGCGGTCTGTCCGGGTGTCGTAGGCCTCGCAGTCTCCGTGGATGGCGAACAGGCTTCCCCCTCCTGTGAAGGCCAGCACATTCACCTTATACATCCAGGCCAAATGTGAAATGTGTTTGTGTAATACGCTTAGATATCAGCATGCTGCATGGTTCACTAAGGTACACTGGGTGGCAGTGTAGCATAGGGGTAAGGAACAGAGCTTGTAACTGAAAGGTTATTGGTTTGATTCCCTGCTGGGGCACTGCCACTGCACACTTGGGCAAGATAGTCAACCCACAACTGCCTCAGTAAATACATAAATATCCAGCTGTATGAATGGATAGCATAGAAAAAATTGTAACCTATGTAAGTCACTCTGGATAAGATCATCTGCTAGACAATAATGTAATGTAATGTTATATACACATTCGACATTAACATATAGCTGATAGCTGTTAGGCCCTTGAGAACGTGCTTGTTCCATGTGCAAGCCTGCTGGAGGTGTGGGGGTGTGAGGGCGTGGCGCCTCTCGGCACTGACCCACAGCGAAGAGCACGGGGCAGGCCCCCTCGCAGTGGCGCGGGCGGGTGCGGCTGTTGCTCAGCACGCCCCGCTGCTCGGGCATCAGGTGGTACTTGAGGGCCTCGATCAGCAGGTCCTTGCACTCCGAGTGGTGCCGCACCAGCAGCTCCGTGTCCACGTGGCTCATCAGGAAGTCCCGCGTCAGCAGCGGCAGCCGCACGCACTTCATCAGCTGGGGGGAGAGAGGCGGGGCCAGGGGGAGAGAGGGGAAGGGGTCAGGAGGGGCCCAGGGAGAGAGGAGGGGTCAGGGACAGGGACAGGGGCAGGGTAAATAGAGGGCCCAGGAGAGAGAGAGGCCAGGGAGGGACAGGCAGGGAAGAGAGGTGGAGCCGGGGAGAGAGAAGGAGGGGATGGAGAGATTGATGGAGAGTCAAGGAAATGGATAACATTAACAACACCATTGCATTTACAAACAATTGGATGTACTGCCTTCAGTGGTATACAGTATAGTGGTCTATTCTAAGTCCCCCCTGTGTGTCCGGCAGGGCGGGGCTCACCCTGGGCACGTGTTGCCGGCGCCCATCGATGTCATGTTTGATCCAGCTGAGCACCGCCCTGTACACCTCCTCCTCTGACGGGACATTGAGGTTGTCACTGGAGATCAGGTCCAGCACCTGCACGCAAAGGGCAAGGAGTACGTCACTACACCGCTTGCTAACTCCTGAGAAGTATTACAACATGCGCTAGCACAGGAACAGCTCCCACACCCTACACCTTACACTTCACACATCACTCTGGGGTTTTTTTTTTTTTTTATTCAAGTGTAGCAACTCTCCAAGTGTATCTTTGGAGAGATTACACCTTTTATTACCACAGCCACAATCCAAACACAGTGAGTGAAAATGACCTCTGACTTGGCAGGTCTGACTGGCTTTCTGCAGATCCTGTTTGCACATGGGGTGGGGTGTGGGCGGAGCCTGGCCCAGCAGCTACTGTGATCAGAGTAACCACATCCCTTAATCCTGTTCTGCAGTGGCATGCCTCCCACTTCCCTCCTAAAATCTAACCCTTGCCCCCAGCGAGGGCGATATCTGCAGAGCACGTCGGTTTGTGGAAGTTATGTTACAAAATCCAAAGAGGCAGTCGCAGCTGTCACTGGGACAAAGATTATGGAACCTGCAGAGCTTATGAAAGTAGACATGGGCTTGTTCACAGCTCGGTGAACCCAATGACACTGATAGCATCATACAGTTGATGTTTTAAATGGAGACATGTTTTATTAAGGCAGGAGGAGGATAAAAATGGCTGCTTTAACATCTACAGCGCCAAACCATTAGGACACTTACTCCACTTATAGAGGAATATTGTCTGTACAGCTCCATAGCGTAACCACTGATAAGCAAGCTCCATTCCTCATGTTCTCTGAGGTGCTGGTCTGGTACAGTGGGGACAGAGCTCAGATACCCAGGGACTCACTGGTTCCGCATGGAAGTCAGTGGGAATGGAAGTGAATTCTGTGGCTTTCAGGGGGAAGAGGAGGGAGAATGAGGGGGAGAATGAGAGGGAGAATGAGAGGGAGAATGAGAGGGAGAATGAGAGGGAGAATGAGAGAATGAGAGGGAGAATGAGGGGAGAATGAGGGGAGAATGAGATGAGAGGGAGAATGAGGGAGAATGAGAGGGAGAATGAGAGGGGGGAGAATGAGAGGGAGAATGAGAGGGAGAATGAGAGGGAGACTGCCCTCTGAAGGAACAGCTGTCCTCTGAAGGAACAGCTGTCCTCCTCTGCCCGTCTGAGAAGACGGCCTCATCCACAGCTCCTCTCTCTGTACTGCAGGCTCACCAATGCCAAAGATATAATCAGACATTAATTCATATTACGCGCACAGCTGTTCGCCCAAAGAGAAGCGGTTAGGTTTTTGGTTATTTTCCCACGTCTAATAGAACAAAAGAGTCTAAGTAGTGTCAGAGGCGTCTTTCAATATTAATGAAGTGCTTATACAGCAGCAACAATAACAACAGACAGACACCCAGACATGTGACTCCAACACCACTGAAATAAAGGTCAGAGCCTGAAACTATAAATAGTACACCGGCAGCTGGGACAGATTCTCAATGATGACTTCCTACCACCAATCTATTGGCAACTAGATAAGAATTCCTGCACAGTAGTCATGAAGTCAAAGTCTATTCTTTCTACACATCATCTACCACTACTGCATTCAACAGACAATGCTACAATCTACCGAATAAACTGTAATATTCATTTTGGACAAAGCGATCAGTTCTTGTACATAAATGTAGATTATTTTAAAGCCAGTAATGAGCATTGAGAGAGGAGGACCTTCTTTGAACCCAGACCGTAGAGAAAGAAAACCCATACAGAGCGCCTCAAAGCTCTTGCCGCTCTCTCACCTGTTTGAGCGGCAGCAGCATGAACTCCTCGGTCTTGGAGACCTCCACGAAGTGCTGCAGGACGTACTTGTGGGCGGACTTGAGCAGGTCGCTGCAGGAGTGGGTGTCGGCGAAGCCGCGGATGCCCAGGCAGTTGGAGGGGTCCAGCTGGCTGAGGAGGAACTTGCAGCAGGCGTCCCGCACGCCGTTCAGCTGCAGGAGGCTGGCGGCCGGGAGCAGCGTCTGAACCGTGCGGGAGAGGACGAGAGGAGGGACAAACATCTGTTTCTCTGCCACACCTATCTGTATGACATACATATAATTTAGCAGTATTGGTAAAAGGTGTGTTCTTTGTTCTTTACTATATTATATTATATTGTATTATATTATTATTTGTTGATCTGCTGACTGTGATGTATGGCAGTATACTTGGCTTCCCTTGTCTAGTCAGGTTGCACAAGTTAACTTGTAGGGCTTGAATAGCTACAGTGTCAGGCCAGGCTAATAACACTCCCAGACCAGTGAGTGTGAGCATAATCACACTCACTGGTTTGGGAGTGTTGTTAACCTGGTCTGACACTGCTGCTCATTCAGCTTGAAATGGATACACTCATGTTCTTTGTGCTGGAAGTCGCAGAGCATCTGCTAAATGAATGTAATGCAATGGAATGGGATTATGACTCACCTGGACGTTGCCCTCCCCGACCACGATTTCGGCCGTGTAGGCGTACTGCACCAGCTGCTCCAGGGCCTGGGGGTCGATGTCGTGGAGGGTCACGTGGGTCTGCTGACTCTCCGACATCTCGTCTGCACGGCAACAGGGGGGCGACACAAGTCCTAAGCGTTAGCAACCACCAGGGTTCTCCACCGCGATGATGCTTACGAATCAGCCTATTGGTCAGGATTACAATTTTCACACCGGGTCAGTCAGTACTCAAAGGACTAGGCTGTTGAGACCCAGTCATGGTGCCCGTCTCCCATTGTGGGCAGAACTAATGCCCCCAGCTGCTACCACCACCACCACCCCCCCATACACTGTCATACATCACACCTCAAACCAACACATTTGGTGCAAAAATATGATTAAAATCAACTCTGTAGTGAATTTTGACGCTCCTCAAATTTTCTACAAGGCACTACTCTTTACCTACCAAAAAAAACTAAACCAATCAGCTATGGACAAAGAGAAATTAACATCTGCAAATGGTCTCTGAGGGCAAAAGATGGATTGTACATTCTGTTTATAGATATTTATCACAACATTAAGTCCTGTGGGCAGTCTGCTGAAAACAGGCACCCAGTGCAGCAGGTAAATACTACTGCTCTGCATTTTGACCTGCGTTTAGTACATGGTCAGTTCGGCACATGTGCAATGCCACTGGCCTGTCTCCACACCCCTCCCGTGACACACCCTCACTCTGCTCTACCCTGAGGAGGAGAGCTGGGAAACACACATCACCAGGTCACCTACACCACCACAGGAAGCAGAATGTACACACATAACAGGAAGTGACAGGAAGGAAGCGTGCGGACAGGATGCACCAAAGAGCTATACCCACGAGCATGTACAGTGGCCCATATCAGAGGACTGCGGAGGCACATGTACAGCAAACACAATAAACTTGCCTGGCTCATACCTTGAAAATTAAATCACAATGCTTCTGAGGATGTGACGAGTTTTTTTTAAATACATATGTTCATAAATACACATACATACATATACATAGTTCACATAATTACATATGCAAATGCTGCATCTGTAGCTGGTGTGGATTTGTGACCAAATGCAATGACATAAACACCCCCTTGATTCAAAAGGAAGATGCAAGCTACCTTTAACCTGACTGAACCACAGCAATAGGGCTGAGCCTAATTGGGAAAGGAAGGAATGGTGCGCATGATTGACTGACTGACTGACTGACTGACTGACTGACTAACTGACTAACTGACTCACCACCACGTCAAGGCAGAGAGAGTGATGGGAGACACTGACAGTACGGGGGTACTTGTTACCCAGGTGACAGCAAGCAGCGGGGGGGCACCTACTTGTGAACATGGCGTGGAAGTAGGGGCTGCAGGAGGCCAGCACCACCTTGTGCGCCCGGATCTCCTTGCTGCCCACGTGCAGCGAGATGTCACAGAGCAGGCCGCGCTGCCGCATCCTGTTCATGGAGACGAAGGAGTCGTGGTAGTGCCGCTTGGAATTGTGGGATACGCTGTGGCTGTCGCGGCTCAGCAGCTGCATGCTGCCCTCCATGGCGGCGTGGCGCTCTGTGGCCCGGTCCCTTCCTGGCCTGGCTCTCAGCGACTGCGGGGAAAAGAAAAAAACAAAAAAACAAAAAACAAAGAGCTATTTAAACGGGGTGCGCCGGCGAGGCACGAAATGAGAGAGCGGCCGTGTTTTTCGCAGCAAGCCTGTTCAAAGCGGCGGGAATCTTGCGGTAAAACGCTGCCACACACCATCGAATTGTCACCTCAACCTGTCCCCGATGTCTGAGAGACGACGCTGTCTAGCATAAACGCGTGCCTTTTAAATCGTGCCCTACTGCCTGCCTACAGCGGATTAGAGTTGGCCGGAGGCTTTTTTGGGGTAAGCCGCTCTCTCTCTCTCTCTCTCCCAATGAGATGAGGAATGAACGCAATGTCTAAAGCCACTTCAAGCGTGTTCACTTATACCAGTCGCACATATGTGTGTGGAAACAAGAGTATTTACTCACACTGTTAAGAAATCAAAATGGAGGCTGTAGTCTGGATTAATACCCATTCACTGCTGTCACAGTAATATTCAATTTGAACGCCATTTTTGGTGCATTAGCTGTTTACACATTCCATTTTGTGGTACATTAGTTCCTTGTCCCAACAACCCCGCTGTTCACTGCTGCGTTTCCAATGTCAAGGCCATCTTTGTGTAAGGCAGCTGTCTCTCACAACTGACTGTGGAGGGGGGGCATTAATTTTCCCAGATTAATGCCGCAATATTACTCTTCCTCCAAATATAGCTCAAAGGCTTTTAATTTCCTCACTTGCGGAACATCAGGTTTGCTGTGCATGATCCCACACACTGAGGGCTCGCTATAGGAATAAACAAACCTGCAGAAAGCAGCTGCAACACTTGTGACAGAAGAGACCCTGTTAGAAAGGGGGTTACCATAGTGAAAAGGGGTGTTCCACGGCGTGACGTCTTTCCTGACATCACCCGTTAGCCGGGTGCAAAAACCCTGCTATTAAAGCTAGCTGAAGCCGCGCAGCGGGTCACTGTGCCAATAAGAGCTGGTGCAAAAGGACAGGGTTTGCTACAGTGTTGCCTGAGCCATTCACAGCGTGTTCCTTTTCAAACTGAAGTGCAGCCTCTGAGTTCCCTTTCGTGGCCGTTCTATGCAACACACACACACACCATTAGCTCCCTGGTTCAAATCTGCACTGCAACTGCCTTTTGGAAAACCTTCGGTCAAAATGGATGACATTTACATGGTTTTGATTATATGAGATAAACCTGCTGACTCATGAACTGCATATTAAAATGAGAACACAAATATACCCATCCAACAATAAATCAGCCTGTTTCATTCTTCAAAAAGAAACCACTGAATTGTGACTCAGCAAAAAAATAAATAAATAAAAATAAAAAAACCACAGCACTAGTCGTTACCTCAATTATTCATGTCACAAAGGATCCACTGATGATAAAAGATTTCATATTTTCACAATGTGTGCACGACAGGAGGGTCATTTTCCATTAATAACAAACTGAGGGACTAAGCTCCAATTTTACCCACAAAATAAACAATAAATACACTTTTATTTGCCATAAATTGAACATTTATCCTCTTCAATCCCATCCTTGATGGTTTCACTAAAGTCCTGTGTATTCAATGCTTACAGACTGATCTGGCTTTTCTATACTGACTTTTACAATTTCCCTTCAAATATATGGGTGTCTCTTTCATATTTGCATGCATGCCAAACACCAACATCCTCACTAAGCTTGATACTTGATTTGGACATCCTGGAGTAACAGGATGTATACTCTGTTCTGTTCAACATCGAATTTTTTTGTTATATCCTGTGGCTCATACCCACGGGATTAATGGACCGTAAAGCTGTGCCTTCAACTTTACAAATGTGTTTGTTGGGAGCTTGGCCAAGATCCATATACAACACTGCATGCTGATTGGTCCTGTGGTTAATGGATATTTCTTATGAGGAACTATTCTTTGCAACAACACAGCCTGCAATCTTTAAACAAAATAATCTTTAAAAAGATTAAAGGGAACATTTTCAGTTCAAGTTAGATTTTTACCCATAGACACGCATGCATCTACATATTAGTTGATGCAAAAACCTGAAGACCAGATTGCTCACGGAATTCACGTGTAAGGTAGAACGTATTTCGTTACAAAAGAACAATACAGTGACACTTGAGACCGTGTGATGAATAATATATCGGGCATCCGGAAAGCACGAAGAGAACTAGAACGGCAGGTGCGTTAACTGTGACTGGCCGAAGTTTGTTTTATTAATTACATCCATCCACCTGAAACATTTTGACAGTCTCAGATGGCCAATAATAGGCCAAATGCAAACGCAGATCCTTGCTTCCGTTGAAACTTAACGACACCTGAGTTTAATGTTTAAACACAAACAATCCTTAGAGTGCTTCCGTTTCTAATGAAAAAACACCTAGCTGTGCAGAAAACTAAACTGCAGACCGGTTCCATGCAAATGCGGTTATTGTATTACACTTTATCAATGTAGGACCTAACTGTACAGACACTGCCATCATGCATAATACACAAATATAAGGTACACATACCAAAATCTGCACATTTTAATAATGATAATGGGTCCAGATTCTCTGCAAAGTTACGCAATTGTTAATGCGAGCCATCATTCAGTAATAAGGACCCTGCCCTTTCCGCACTGCAGTCGCGTATTACCACTTACTCAATTTTCCCCTTCACAAATCCCCCTGCAGTCTCGTTCTTTTGTCATTCTGAGCATGCACACCTAATATAAGGATATATGCTTCCGCGTTTAAGAATTGTTGCCATTTATGAAATTAGCAACAATTAGACTAGGTACACTGAGCTAAGTTAGCTTGCCACAACTACCGCTATACCAGAACAACCCCACCTTCCCCCGCATATTCTATTGTCCAACAATTTGCAAAGGAACTGTAGCTCAATTTAAAATGTTACCAGCAGCTAGTAGCGCGGTTTCTGATGATTCCTCTTTGATTGTGCTTTCATTATTTGCTGTGGAGTGAGGTTGCCAACACAGCTGTTAGACGCGCAAGATATGACGTTACGAAACATGAAGGAAGCCGTTCCTCTGATTGTGTTTTGTTGACGTAGCTAGCCATGTCAGCGCATTGCAACGAGCGCCGCGCTTCATCTATACCGGTGCTGCACTACAGATGAAGTTTTGCTCGCCCTCTCCCTTAGAGTAGTTGCAAGGCCCCAGGCAAAAAAAGAAGAATGCTACAATTCTGCACCCGGACGTAGCCAGCTGTTTATCTACTTACTCAATATTTTAGACAATCAGCTGATAGTTTTAGTAGGTACAATGTTTCACAGTTCCACAGGTAATCTGCTACACCCCCTCCCTAAACATGAAATCACTGATAATTATTCCAATCGGGACAATTTCGGGTCAGCATTTGCAATGAAACTAGCGAGCAATGTTGCTATCAACGATACTCTGAAGCCTTCACACAACACATACCGTTAGCTATCATCAGTAACATAAACAATGAAAATTGTGTCATGACAAGAATTATTTAATGGGAGCTTGCTTGCGTTGTGCGAAGTTTGCTTACCTCGCTGAAGTTCCATGGAGCTAGTAATTGTGAAACTAGCCACTTCTGTCAAAGATAACATCAGATAACATCACCTATAACAGATAACATCACCTATCTGGCTAGAACTAGCTAGCAATCTAGGCTAGCGGCATGCAGCACAATACGATTCACACAGAGCTAGCTAGCTAGCCAGGTACCTAACTAGCTAGCTGTACATTTAACAAGCATGCAGCCCTACATGAAAGACTCGTCCCGCGAAAGCTCGAGCTTTTGCCAAATGGTAGCTAATCAAAACTCACCCGTCGT
This sequence comes from Megalops atlanticus, assembly GCA_019176425.1. NCBI lineage: Eukaryota > Metazoa > Chordata > Actinopteri > Elopiformes > Megalopidae > Megalops > Megalops atlanticus. The sequence continues at coordinate 33,297,396 of CM032882.1, forward strand.
CTGTGTCGCAAGGACAGCACCACTCTCTTCTTTCTAGTAGTTTTGTCCAGCTTTTTTAGTGATTTGGCGAAAGACTGCTGCAAATGGAAATATTAATAATACGTTTTGTGTGTGCTGTCAAAAGAGACGCCAAGTCCACATGCACCACCAAAACAGACTCGGCACTGTTGTGTTTCCAGGATCGCCTCGTTGTGGTTAAAAAGTTCTTCTTCTTTTGTTTTTTATTTGATGTATTTACCACAATAGTTGTATTACTGCCCCCTACCGTGCAAGAGTGCGAATTAACCAAAGATGGGTGGAAACTGGGAACAAACTATGGTTGAAATTGTTTTAGTTACCCTTGACCGTGCAAAACAATTCCGGTTCTGTCCTTGGTGTGCGTTTTGCCAGGTGAGTGTGTAATAATTAATCACTTGCTTCATTAGCGCTAGCGCTATTATGTTAGGTAATTACTGCGTTAAATTACAAGATAGAAAAATACGACGTTATTTTTTTTCTTTTATAATAATTATCTACTCAGATCCCAGCTAAGTTTTAATTTTTTATTTGTTTCGCATTAGTTTTTCATGAAAATCATGGCACCATATTATCTTTACATGCGTATACATATATCCACACACATGTGTGTAATGTGCTTAAAACTAGGCAAACCCAATGTGACGTGCTGTTTTGTTGCATCTAACAGCCTAGCCACTTTCTGTTTGTTTCCAGAGATGGGTTCGCCAATTAGAATGAAAGCATTCATCGCATGAAAGGCATTTACCAAAAATCCTTCACTGATTTACTTATGTCATCTTTTGCAATTATTTTATCATCATCATCATCATCATCGTCATCATCATCATCATCATCATCATCATCATCATTACCACAGAGCAGATGAGTCTAATATGTAGTTTGTCAGACTGAAGGTCAAAGCCTAATGCAACTTTGAAGTAATATCAGAAAGGATCTGTTGTCATAATGGTATCAGTATTAACAATAAGAGATTCACCTTCAGAAGTGTTTACCAGTATGTGTAAATAAGAGTGTAAAGGTAGCAAGCTAGTATTGTTTCATATTTTGTGCCTTCAGTTTTCATGATTCTGACAAAATACGTTTGGAATAGGTTGCCACCAGTGGGATGTAACAGATTAAATGTGTAACAGCAGGAGATGTTTGCTGCTATTTGCTGTATAAGGCTAGTTTCGTTACATTGTGTAAAAGGTGTGCCAAATCCTTGTTATGGGAAGCCAGGAAGTGACTCCCTGCATCTTTGAAGAACAGGGAGGGGATTTTAATGCACACAGTGTGTCGACATTCATGGAGAAAATCATGCAATATGTAAAGCCAACAGCAGGTGGAAGTGTTGACCACATCATTGGAAATCCACAGCCCTCCAAAGCCTAGTTCTCTATAGTCCAATGATACTGCAAGTCTAGATATTCCACTTACTTTACATATTGCAAGTAGTGTAAATGTGCCTGGGCTTGTAGTGTGTGAACAGTTAGTACTCAGATATATCTCACAAGAAGAACTGTACGTGTCATTGTTTATGTTTAACCTTGTACAGTGCTGATTTTCAGGACTTTCAGAGTGTCTGTGCTACCCTCTTCTGTACAATGGTGAAATGTCACTTAGTGGGTGTGAAACTGTTCACCATGGTTCGGTATTTCCCTTTTTTTCATCAGAATATCTGTGTTATGATCGGGCACTGACATTTTGTTCTTTCAGTTGGGGAACAACACCCTATAAATCAAATGTTATTTGAGTGCATGTTTATATGAGTCTATGTGCAAAGTAACCAAACTCTGGGCAGAGGAGAGAGTTGAAAGATGACATCTCTGGTAGGGGTTGGAGGAAGGCACAACACTCAAAAGTGGAGTCTAAAGTCCCACTTCTCAAGGTTGGCACATCTCACCTGAGGCTTATCGGGAGATGCAATCAGCATAAACTAACAACCCTTTCCACAGCATACTTTTAGTAATTGTGTGTGTGTCTGTGTGTGTGTGTGTGTATGTGTGTGTGTGTGTGTGTGTGTGTGTGTGTGTGTGAGGCTGGTGGCCCTGCGGTGACTACTCTCAGGAGAACAGCAGTGCGGAGGCGGCAGGAACGGAGACCACCAGAAGACAGGAGGCCAGTGGGGCGGGGGTGGGCTGCGAGGAGCAGCCACTGCCTGGATGGGAGAGCGACTCTGATAAAGAGCAGGGGGACAAGGAGGGGGGCTTTGCGGTTTTCGCTCTGCTGTGAACGTTCTGTGCAGACCACATCCTCGCTCACTGCCCGTGGCAGCCAGCACTGTGCGCCCCCCCCCCCACCCCCACCCCCCACCCCCCACACACACCCTCACTGTGTTTGTTTGTGCTGCACAACATTTCCTGTTTTTTCCCTCGCTAAAAACAGAAGTGTGTAGTTTCTTTTTTTTTTTAGTCGGAGTAACAGAAACAGCTTTGCCCTTCTCTCGCCCTGTTTGCAGGAGTCTGCGATGCTGGGCTTCCTGCTTCAGTAGCCCTTTAGCATATCAGTATGGACCCATACGTTACCACTTCCTCCTGCCTCCTGTGGGCCAACACCACATCCGATGTTTATACAGAGAGCTACACACAGACAGACAGACACACACGCACACTCATACACAAACACATAAACATGTACACACCGATACACATATACATGCGCATACACACACACTCATACACACACACACACAAACATGTACACACAAATACACAAATACACATACACACATACATACACATACGCATGCACATGCACAAAGGCAAACTCAATCATCCTCTTTCAGCTGATGGTTGCAGCCTTGATTTGCTGGCATAAATGTAAATGTAGAATTTCAAGATAGTCAAAGCTCAGGGGTAAGCTCAAATTGGTTTAACCATCACCCCCGAAATTATTTTTTTCTATTTCACAGTTGTTTCATTGGATGAAAATGTTTGAAAGGTCATGTTTCACATCTATTAATTCCGTGCTTTTCTAGTGATGCTTTCTCATTGGCCAGTATCTCTCTGTGTTGATACAATTCCTACTGACAGTGCAGTGCAGGCTGTATTACCATTTGTGTGAATGCGTGTGGTAGTCTGTCACTTTCAGTTTTTGTAGCACTTCCTCTTATCATGCCTTAATAAGCCCGGTGCCAGTAATTGGCCTATAACAGTCTGTTTTAACACAGTAATGCATCTGAAACCTTAAAATGGGAGCCCTGAAATGGCTCAGTCAGTAAAGACATTTGCTTAAAGTGCATGCTGAGCCCTATGGCCAGCTGGTCTATAGTGGGTTCAGATCAACCTGGGTACTTTGCTTGTCATGCTGCTCATGAGCGCCATCTAGGGGCTTGTCGGGCACATATGAGTCGCTAGGCTGTTTGCTAGAGAAATGTGTTCCTCCAATCGGCATTTGCTCTCCTGTAGTGCATTGTGGGACTTAGACTGAGAAAAGCAGTCATTGGCTCCAGGCTAGTCACTTCGTTGCTCCCCCACAAGTATAGAGGGTGTTGTGATGAGACAAACTTAATAAACAATTGTCAGGGTGTATTAAACAATACAAATTGCAGTGGAGGTCCTTTCTCTGAGGCTATCTCCATGTTTTGTCATGAGGACAGAAAACGAATATTTGGCCTATGTACTGCACAATATTAGAAATGTAAATATTAATTACAAAGCAGAGAAATTAAATAGTAATGAAGTCAGTGCAATAAAATGTACACCAATGCTGTGCACACTGAATTAATTTACATGTGATATATTAGTCTTTCATTATTTAAATTGTATTCTTCCTTGTTTTTATCCTTGTGTAAACCTGCTTCATTACTTTATGGTACTTCTGAATTTTACTTGTCACAACTACAAATAGTTCTGTTTTTTAATCAGCAATTGCGCATTAGATTGTCAGCTGACTCTTGGGTCAAGTTACTTCAACCTACCGAGCCACTCAAGAGCCCGCACTCACAGTTGCTTGACACTGTAGAAATCTGAGGAATCTTTCTGCTGTAAGTAAAAGTTACTTTCTGAAGTAGAGATAGATTTGAAAATTACCTCATGAAGTATCAATCGTTTTTTGGACATTTGATTTTTTTGTAATATTCTGTTGTAGACAACGGTTGTAAAACCCCAATCAGGTGAATTGAGATGGCTCGGTGATTCTGTCAACACATTTAATGAGTTGAAACTCTCAGTCATTAGTGAATAATATTTAAAAGCGCCCGTAATCCAAAGATTAGGACTCCTGAGAAATGCTGAGACACTCCTCATTCCTCCCATAGCACCCTCACCTTACTGCCACCCTGCCATAGCGTCCGCTTCTCCCGAATTCCTCCTCGCCCCCTGCTTCACCCCTCGCTCCTGTCCCTGTAGCTAACCAGATTGGTGGTGGCAATGCAAGGCTGTGCATAATTGCACACAGGGTGACTAACCGTGCTTCGCGTTGCTGCCGAGAGGATTGTCACACGGGCTTGTGGGATTATCCCTCTCACGGCAGTGTCAGTGCTGTTTTCATCAGACAGGCCCAGGGCATTATGTTGTACCACGTAACTACGCGGCGGCTCACAGAGGCGGGAACTCCATGTGTCTGGGGTCACGGCCCTCCGGCAGCCATTTCAAAGAGACCTCTCTATTAGTAACCATTTTAAGGGACTGATGGTGAGGCTTCCCTGCTGAGAGATGGCGTACAATGAGGGAGTCACATCCAAGGCTCCAGCTATGCCAGGCTGAAACAGGGGCAGGGATACAGCGTGGAGAGTCCTGACCTTGTCGGTCTGAGGGACGGGGTGTTGTAAGCCCTTGCGTAAGAGTCTGAGGGATCTGGCAGAGGGACAGGTAAACAGGTGTGGTATGATGGAAAGTCATGCTGTCCTGCTTTGGGTGACAGTCCCAGGAGCGGCTGTCCTCTGAAATGCACAGGTGTTTCGTGTTTCTGTGTGTCCACATTGCCTGTGCGCGTGCGCTCATATTTGTGTGTTGGTCAGGATTTTATGGCATTTGTGTCCATGTTGTGTGCTGTCTATGAAAGAGTATGTCCCTGTGTTTTAGAAAGAGCTGTGCAAATAGACAAATGGACTCCTGCTGAAACATTTCCACACCCAGACCTAGTTTCTCAGAGCCGGCTCTGGTCTCAGTCAACCAAGCAACCTCCGCCTGCATCTTTTTCCTCCGACCTGTGTCCAAAAACACATCAGTTCCCTCTCGCATGTTTTGTTCGGTTACTGAATTTAATGAAGCACGCGAAACATTACGTGTGTGCCGTCTGCGCCATCCACAATCCGCGTTCAGAAATAAAGGCCCGTTATGAAAGCTGTTAGCAGCTCTGGCTCCGACCCGCGCCGGCTCTCCCGGCTCACCGCCCTTTGCGCCGAGCCCGGGCCCGTTGCCCCGGGGAACGCCGGGCCCGCTTCCTGCCTGGGAGCCGCTCTCTCTCGGACGTGCGTGGGACGGGCCCTGTCCCAGGCTCCGCTCCAGCTGCCTGTCAGCGCTGGGGTTTCTGAACTCTCACCAGAGCGGGCCACATCCTGCGTCCCGGGGCCAGGGCAGAACGCAGACACGTGCTCCTAACCAGATTTCAGCCTCGTGGTGAAAAAAATAAAAAACACAGACAATGCAGTGATTTTTTTATTCTCTCTCGTGTTATTCGGTCAATGTTTCAGAATATTCCTTCTCCAGTTAATATTTATTCATTGATGCTCACTGACATTTGTTATAAATATATACTTGTATCTTTCAGATCCTAATTTCATAAACTGACCCAAGGGTAGCCCATACAAACAGCAATATATTTTAGAGAATATAGTTTTTTATGTCTATCAATATAGTAAAATATGTAACTTATTGCAATATATTTCTATATATTAGCATTAACATAATTGCATTAATATATTGTAAATGTTTCAAACATATATATTTCAAGGATTAGAACTCTCTCCCTCTCTCTCTCTATCTCTCTCTTTCTCTCTCTCTCATACAGCTGAAAACGTTCCTGGAGGAATGCAAAGTGGCCAATTACAGAGCAAGCGGATCCGGTAGCTGCCAGAGAAGGTAAAGGAGCGCCGGCCCCAGATGGGTCTGCCGGAGACAGAGGGCTGCGTTTGGTGTGGTCCAGCGTGCCGGCTGTGGCGGAGGTGCACATGTGTGTGTGTCTGTGTGTGCCTGTGCGTGTGCGTGTGTGTGTGTGTGTGTGTGTGTGTGTGTGTGTGTGTGTGTGTGCGTGCGTGCATGTGTGTGCCTGTGCGTGCGTGTGTGTGTGTGTGTGTTTGTGCGTGCGTGCGTGTGTGTGTGTGTGTCTGTGTTTGTGCGTGTGAGCGTGTGTGTGTGTCTGTGTGTGTGTGTGTGTGTGTGTGTGTGTGTGTTCCGGGAACCCCAGGCTGCTCTGTCTGGGCTGTGGTTCAGACCGTCAGGTCGGCGCGGAAACCGTCGAATCTCCTCCGCAGCAGACACACCTCTGTGTTTCACATCAGCCTCCTGGCCAGCTGCTCCACGCTGCACCTTACTGACGGTTTATAATCACCGTCTGCGAGCAGGACATACTTCTGCTGTCTGCGGGTTTACTCTGCTGAGCACGGTGTGCATTCACGCTGATATACTCAACGCAGCAATCCCCGACTGAGGGCAAAAGGTCGCATACTCTCTGCAAATGGAAAAACAAAGTCTGCTTTTTGAAACATGCTGAACCTGAAACACATTGCTTTTATTTTTACTAATTCTTTGTTCATGCTGAAAATAAAGCTGCCTAACTTACAGCGTCTGCACTTCTCCATTTTTTGCAGTAGATTTAATACAATCACAAACCTGGTCTGACATTTTTTGTGGTCTGTTATCATTCCTGTGTTATCACTGTTGTGTTATCACTGTAATTGTGTTGATATGGCTTGTGGCTTGGTTGTATGAAGGTTTTTCAGTTTCCTCCTGAATTGACACACTGACATTGATGCATTCAGCACTGTGTTAAAGAGAAGAGCAGTGTTGTTAAATATGAATGCATTTCTCAGAGAAGAGGGAGTGTGTTGTTGTTGGACGCTGGAGCAGACTTAGGCAGGGAACTGTTGACTTGGGTGTGGTCTGTGGTCTCTCCCTCCCCTCCCCTCTCCCTGTGGGCTGGCCCTCCGTCTCTTCGAGGTGACCCTGCTTAGACACCCCCTGCAGGTGTCAGCTGGTCTCCACCCACACCCCCCCCCTTTCCCCCCCAAGAGACGTAGACGTTCCAGCCACAGCCAGCCGAAAGAGCTCTGCTTCCCAGACACCACAGCAAGGGAGTGACCACCTGCTCCCAGAGCCGTGACCTCCGTGGGCCGGAGCCAGGAGGCCCCGCTGACCACACCCCCTTCCCTCACCCCCACCCCAGGGCCTACAGGAAGGACAGCCCACGCAGAAACCACAGAGCGAGAGGCCCTTAGCTGTCTCATGAAACCTTCCGTCTCTGGAAACAAGTGTCGTAAGTGCGAAGGCGACAGACGGCGGAATAAGCAAAGAGACAGCTGAGATCAGGGGAAGTGCATACCGAGACGGGCTTCCGTGTGGCGCTGAGGTGAAATCCGAGCAGGAAGGGGAAAAAGGCAGGGACGCGCCGCGACTTAACGTTTCAGGCCAGGAAGGAAGTTTACCATTAACGGCTGTAATTCATTAGAGATGAGCTGGATAATGAGAAGAGATGGAGGAGAGGCACTAATGGCACTGAAACAGGATCAGGAAGAAGGCAGGGCGGTGTGTGTGGGGGGGGGGCAGAGGGGCCAAGGGGCAGAGGGGGAGGGGGTGTGAGACGCCCCCCCATTTCCTCCAAGCTCCCACTCCCCCTGCTCCGCTCACACCCCCAGCAGGGTTAGGCTTCCACACCACTCAGCCCCCCCTCCTCCTCGCCCAGCACGCTAATAAATATTTAAGAGCGGAATTAACGAGGGGCCCTCTCTGTGTAATGCAGATACGGGGGAAGGGAGTGGTGCTCTCTCCGCGGACAGACAGCATGGCTCCGAGGCGGTGTGCGTTGTCGCCGGTCTCGGAGGCAGGAAGAGGTGTCCTTCACCATGATCCGGCGTCGCAGCATCCTCTGTCACCGGCAACAAGCCTCACTGCCGGATAGGACATCCTTTTGGCCCGGCGTCCCACAGATCCGTCAAACTAGTAGATAAAGTTTTCACCTCCCTTTGTTGCGCAGACAGTCACGACCCTGGAAATAATGATGCTAGCTCAGTTGAGGGAATACACAAACACCTTTAATATGCTTTATATACATTATTAATTTCAATAGAAGGATGGGCTAAAGGGCAGTTGAGTGGTTTTGCTGATGGAAGCTGATGTGCGTTTGCTCGTAAACATACACTTCCATGTTTAGACTGCAGGTCACCGGGTCAGCTAAAGGTCAGTGTGGCTGACAGTAAACTAGCATTGCTGAACTCAAGTGAAGTTTTTGGATTGTGGAATTCCCCCTTGGTAGATCTCAGATGTGTAATTGTTGCATGCATATTTTCTTCGTGTCTTGTGGTTGAATTAAATTATTGTGTTCATAACAAGGGTAGTATTCAAGGCCCAGTTATTTAAAAAATTTGAATCATTTCCTTAAACCTCACTTCAGCTTGCCTTTTTTGAAAGACAAAAGAGTTGGCAATAGGCTATGGTTTGTATTGAGTGTGATTGATTACACTAATGAGGCTGGGTCAAATTGTTGTGGCAGTTTGTTGTGGCAAAAATGACTGTTTACTGTATTGCGATAGCTTCAATTTACTGAAAACTCTTAGGTTTGTGCAGTGTCTGGGAATACAGATATTAGATTTTAGATGAGCAAAAGTTAAATTTAGAAATCAAAAACATTTCATTGGAGGCAGCAAAACAACAAAAACTAAATTAAATTTGGAAATGCAAAATATGACACAATGGCACTGAAATCCAGAGATCCCTTTGGAAATGTAGTCATATGTCTAGCTGCCTTGTGACCACAGAACCTCAAAATTAAAGCCTCAAGGTGAGGAGGCTAACATTATGGGCTAACATTAAGACAACCTTTCAGGAATGTAACTAGTTAGACATCTAACTGCCTTATTTCGATAGAAGTTCAAAGTTAGCCTATAGGCAAGAAAGCTAACATTTCTTGTTTTAATCCTGCAACTTTTAATTATTGTTTTAATGCAACTGACTAATGTATGTTATACTAGTTTTACTGTTTACACTGGTCTCGAACAGTTTTATGCAGCTGGCCTCTGATAATGTGATGTATCTTTGTACCGTGGCCTAAAAACCTAAACGAACCTCAATGGACACAGTCCTTACATTCTTAAGAAAGATTTCCTGGAAGAGTAAGTGTTTCTCTTGCTTTTTACTCTGGTCTCAAATAGTTATATGTGACTGACCCCTGGCCCCTGATATTAAGATGTATCCTTGCACACTGGCCCAAAAACCTGAATGAACCTCAATGGACACGGCCCTCACAGTCTTAAGAAAGATTACCTGGGAGAGCAAGTGCTTCTCCTACTTTTTAGACTGGCCTCAAACAGTTGTATGTGGCTGGCCTCTATTAAGATGTATCCTTGCCCTATGGCCCAAAAACCTGAATGAACCTCAAAGGACACAGTCCTCATAGTCTTAAGAAAGAAAGCACAAGAGTGTTGCTCTTGTGCTTGTTGCTTGTATTTCTCTGCCACAAAATTGAGGACAAATCGTCTTTCTCAGGAACACAGCCACTGCACAGAGGTTTCTCCTCCCTGTCTTGTTTTTTTTTTTTTTTGCAACCCCAATAACCACAGTGCAAATTGTCGTATATGAGTTTAGATAACCGTTGACGGAAGCCGCAATCTGTTATCGTCTATTGGATTTCTTAGGTCAGATAATCTCATTTGACCTGATCAATACCATCACAGAGGACCTTTAGGGGAAGCATTGGCAGAGATCCAGTCATGCGGCTCATCTCTCTTCACTCCCTCCCTTCCACTCCTCCCTACAATCACTTCATTTCTCTTTTCTTTGAGGCAGTAACTGAAACACTGACACTACCGAGGGGTGCATGACTGAAGTCCATGAAATTCTCTATGAAACGGATATATAGGCACGGTGAAAATAGGAGAAAGAATGCAGCTGAATTCAGATAAACCCTCCTATGAGCTCGCTCAGGTGTGATTATTTCATGTCTATTGTCAGTGGACCCGTGGTATAACGCCTATACCGTACAACCCATACACATAACAGGAACTTTATCCCTAATTACCCATAATGCACCGCTCGGCGCTCCTTCCTCTCGGAGCGCTCCGGTCTGGGCTCTTTGTCATTATTTCCCGCCAGAAGGCGTTACTGCTGGGATTTTTCACCTTTGTTGTGATGTGCAGCCCTGCTCTATGTTTGATGCATGTTATATATATTTCATGGTCGGGGCTTTCATGTTTTTCTCCGCGGTGCGCGGTCTCTCTCGGGTGCTCGCGGGAAGCGGCAGACGGCCAGGCGCGGGTTTCCTCTCGCCCGGCGCAACGCCGGGGGGAAATCCGGCTGGAGGACTCCGGGTAAGGAGCGGGTAATTATCACCAGCCACGAGCAGCAGGGTAGACGGCCCGCTGCAAACGGCCTTTCATCAGCTCCGCAGTCGGCAGCTCTGGGCTGGTTAAGTGGGGAGCGCCAGGCCAACCCTGAGGTGCTTTTGTGTATGTATTGGCAAGAAGTATTTGGAAATGCCTTTTTTTTATTTCAACTGCTATATGAAGGTTCACCACTTGCGGGCCACTGTAATGCCCCCATAATGGTGAACCTTCATATGCTATTTGAGTTCCAAGCAGAGAAAGCTGGGGAGGAATACAGTATATGAGAGCAAGGCATCGTGGGAGCAGGGCAACTCGCAGACACTCCACTCAGAATATGGCTTTTCTTGGAATGTTCTTTCCTCTCTCTCTCTCTCTGTCTCCCTCTCTTTCTCTGTCTTTCTGTCTCCCTGTCTCTTTATTTCTCTCTCTCTCTCTCTCTCTCTCTCTCTCTCTATCTCCCTCTCTCTCTCTCTGTCTCTCTCTTTCTCTCTCTATCTCCATCTCGCTCTCTCTCTCTCACTCTCTCTCTCTCTCTCTCCTCTTCATCCCGATGCAGAAACGTGGTCTGGCTGTTTCGAATGGAGAGTGGGCCGTGCTTCAGAGGCGGCGGAGTGAAATCTAATGACACGGGAGATGCAGATGACACGAATTTGCAGGGCCGGTTTTCTGGGAAGTGGCAGGTCGGCGGCGTGGGCGGCACAGGAAGGGTATTAAACTGCACGGTCCCTCGCCCTGCGCTTTGATCTGGCTCCGTCCCCCGGGCGCTGATGTGATTACAGGCCGGAGCCGCCGTCTCTCCCCCTCCATGCTGGAGCCGTTTGAACTTCCGCTGTCGCCCTCAGAACGGCGGCCCGCCGCCGCGCCCTGGCCAATGAAACGCTCCGAACCAGACCGTGCTTTGGAGATCGCGTTAAGTTGAATTGATTGCATACCGTCAGCTCCTGAATTACAGCGATGCTGCATTAATTAGCAGCAGTGTGGTGTGGTGGTAAGAGCAGGGCTCGTAACCAAAGGGTTGCTGGTTCATTTCCCTGCTGGGGCACTGCTGTTGTAGCCTTGGGCAAGGTACTTAACCTCAGTATATCCAGCTTTATAAATGGATAAAACTGCAAGTCGCTCTGGGTAAGAGTGTCTGCTAAATTACAATAATGTAATGTAATTACTGGCCCAGCCTTTACATAATGCCTCACAGAGGCTTCACATTGGGGGTGAAAAGTCAAATGTAAGAGGTGAGCTCAAATATTCCACTGATTTTTCGGTAAAGGGCAGTGAGGCTGCACACTGTGAACAATGGAGAGGCAGCGGGTAGGAGCGTGTTTGTAATGGGGGTGGGAGTGGTAGTGGGAGTAGGGGTTGGGGGTTAGAATGTCAGGGGGACTGATTCTGAGACCCTTTCCTCCTACTGTCCTGGGGGGGCACCGCCAGCCTTAAAAAATGTGTGTTTTCCAACAGCGTGAGAAGAAAGGGAAAGCAGACTTCAAACAGCACAGAAAATGTGAGGGAAGAGAGAGAGAAGGAAACACTGCCGACTGCATCGGCTTAAAAAAGGCCTTCACGCCGTAGTGCTTCTGTTTCATGTGCGGTTTGTCGAAGAGCTTTTTAATGACACCGGAAAACAAAGCGGTAAATAAATCGTATTATTTCTTTAGGCTCTCAGTGAAATGCTATTCAAGGAAATTCAAGCAATGTTTCATGCAATAAACTCCTGTGCTTATTTTAGCAGATACCATCATTGCTAACTAACTGCATTATTTATGTAACTGAAGTCTTTTATGTCATCAGTGGTGTTAAACAGGGTGAATAAGTATTATATGAATATTTGTTGTATGTTTGGGCGAGACACAATTCCTTTCCCTCTCTATTGAGGTGGAAGGCTAGGGCTTCCCTGAGATCAAACAAAAGACACAGGGAGACAGAATAATAAACACCAAGAAAGAATTTGAGGATCCCATCGAATTTATCAGTGACTCTGATGACAAAAGATTGGCATATGAAATCTCATGCAAAAAACAATGGAGCAAGAAACTCTTTTTCTTACTTGCTGCTAATGCTCAGACCTCCTGGCATATTTTAAGTCCAATCTTGTAGTAATGAGGTAAAAATTGCTAAATCCATAAATTAAGTACTGGACTATAGTGTGGGCCTATGAGAGGACAGAGCAGGTGATGACACACATTTCTGGCACAGTTTTGCCAATGTGCATTCACAGACTTAACATTCAATGGGCCTTGGCACACAAAGGAAAATGTGTGTGTGTGTGTGTGTGTTTGCGTGTCTGTGTGTGTGTGTGTGTGTCTGTGTGCTTGTGCCCGTGTCTGTGTGTTTGCGTGTCTGTGTGTGTGTCTGTATGTGTGTGTGCAGGGTGCAGGTGTCTGTGCTGGGACCACCTGAGGGGTGGGGGTCTGGGGGACTCAGGGGAAATGACAAAAGCCTCGCTCCCGGCACGCGGCCGCCGCTCGTCTGGATACGCCCTCCTCCTCCCGGTGCGTCAGAGCGTCTGGCCTCTAATCCTCAATCCTCTCACCTCAACTGCTCTCCCTGCCCTCTAATTTATCATCCCTCCACCCCACTCCTCCCCGGCCGCCATGCGAGTAACCCCCCTGCTCCTGTAAGTAACGGCAAAGCCAGGGAGGACTTCACTGCCGTTTCCTGCAATACCCCTGACCGCCACTAGGGAGCTGTATGCTGTTGCTCTGTGCTGATGCCACACTTTAGGGATCCTGTCTAGATACCACTGGCCCTTTCACTGCAAGTTCACTTGCAATTGGTTTGCATTAAGTGCGCTCCCAAACTGACTTCATTTATTGTTTTTTCAGTTTGAGTTGCTTCATTTCACACCAAGACAGCGTAAGTGAGTTTGAATTCATCAGCCATCTCAGTTACCTCAGTCACGTCAGGCTGGTGCCCTTTGTTAGCGGTTAATTTTCAACAAGCCTGAATGTGTTTGCCGTCATATATCACTCTTTTTTAGTGGACCCAGATCATAAATATTTCAATCATAAGGGTTGGATTGTTTTACTAGAGTGAATATGTCTCTGTCAAGGTTTTGTATATAACTCCAAATGAACCAAACTTATGTTGAATCAGCTAGTCAAATGAAATAGGTGGGAAAGTTAACCTATAAATGTAGAACGGGACTTTTCAACTGTTCCTTCAGATTTTGGAGATCCTTGAAACACTTCACCTTTTAGTTGTTTGTTTTTTTGCCAGAATATTTCCTCAACTGTTGAAACATTCAACGCACTTCATTCTTAAGGTTTTAATGTTTTTCATGGAGGCTTTTCCTCTGAGGAGGCGTCTGAAGGCCGGAACGCACCCTCAGCGATTTTAACGGGCAGAAACGAGACGACTGAAAAAAATCCTGTCAGCATGCGATGCCCGCTCCTGGAATGCGACGCAAGAGGCACCTGAGCAGAGGGATTGGCAGCTGCTGCGGCTCTCTCTGTCTCTGTCTCTGTCTCTGTCTCTGTCTCTGTCTCTGTCTCTGTCTTCCTCTGTCTCTCTCTTTTTGTCTCTGTGTGTCTCTCTCTCTCTGTCTCTCTCTCTTTCTCCCTCTCTCTGTCTCTCTCTTTCTGTCTTTCTCTCTCTCTCTCTGTGTCTCTCTGTCTCTCTCTCTCTCTCTCTCTCTCTCTCCTCTGTCTCTCTCTTTTTGTCTCTGTGTGTCCCTCTCTCTGTCTCTCTCTCTTTCTCCCTCTCTCCCTCTCTCTGTGTCCCTCTCTCTGTCTCTCTCTCTTTCTCTCCCTCTCTCCCTCTCTCTCTCTCTCTCTGTCTCTCTCTCTCTCTCTCTCTCTCTCTCTCTCTCTCTCTCTCTCTCTCTCTCTGTCTTCCTCTCTCTCTCTCTCTCTCTCTCTCTCTCTCCGGGTGGTGTGGGCGCAGCTGCCGGCATGCGGCGGCCTTTTCCACTCCTCCGGCGCCCGGTTCCCGGAGACGTGCTCTGGCGGAGGGTCAGGCGCAGGACAGGGGCGAGAGCCAGCACACGCGGCTCAGCTCACAGACTAACAGCCCCCGGAAAAAAAAAAAAAGGAAAGAAATTTTTAAAAAGGGGGGGGGTGAGGAGGGTGGTGGAGTTTTTTTGCATCTGGTATTCATTGTGTGAGGTTCCCCCAACCCCACCCCCGTTCCCCAAATGCCTGGGCAGCTGCCGGTGAGCGCGCTCTCTCCAGCCCCTGACTCTCACAGGAAGAGATTTTCGTTTTCGCAGGCTTGGATCCCGGTGGGGGTTCCTAATTCAAAACATTTGCCTGGGAAAGACGTGGGCCACCCGAGTCCCACACCCCGCTTCCCACTCCCACAGCACGAGGTCTCATGGAAATCCCACCCCCTGCTTTCTGGTACATGGCACTCCAACTCTCCAGAAATTCTGAGCCCCGATCTGGTCATAGGCTGATCATTAGGCTATTGTTGATAAAGCAGATAGAGGTTGAACTTGAGGAAGGACAAGAAAAGAAGAGGTAAAACTGAGAGAGACGGATGGAGAGATGGACAGCAATGTGTTTTTTCCTGTTCCCTGATGGGCTCGCTAACCCTTGTATCCTGTTTTTTCATGTATTCCATGTCGTTTTTTCTGTTTTTAGGGAGAGTGATCTATCTCCTGTGGGTTTTGAGGGCAGACGTTAGTTACCAGCCACTGTCCCGACCCGTCTGGATAACTGCAGGCAAAAAAAAACAAAACCAAACCCAAACCGCGCTCCCAAATCTTCCAGCGAGGGCTCTAAAAACACTTAGAGGCTTTTCATGGCACTCCCAGGGAGAGAGGTTGGCAGAGATGGGGTTTCTGAGCTCCGCTGCCAGTGGTACCACGGAATTAAGAATTTCTGTTGCAATTGAGGTGGGAGAGACCAGGCGGCGGAGGAAGAAAGGAGGGAAAAAGATTCTATCTGTAGCACACAGAAACACATGCAGACACAGAAACTCACACACACACACCATGCTCAGTACTCCAGCTGTAAAGGGAACTGCGTCAGTACTGCTCCTGTCTGTACAGGAATAAGGGTTAGTCTTACGCCTCTCTACAGAAATAAGGGTCAGTACTGCTCCTGTCTGTACAAGCATAAGGGTCAGTATCACTCCTGTTTGTAAAGTAGTATGGATCATGGTTACTGTTCTTTGAATAGGAATAAGGGTCATTGCTGCTCTCTCTGTACAGGAATAAGGGTCAGTGATACTCCCCTCTATAGGAATGAGGGTCATTACTGCTCCTTCCTGGGCAGAAATGAAGTTCAGTGCTGATCCTCCCTGTACACGAAGTTCAGTATTACTCCTCCCAATACAGAAGTAACGGTCTCTCTGCACAGGGAGATGGGTTCCCTTTTCGCCCCTCTACTGGCAGTACCACTGCATTGCCACACCGCTGTGTGTCTGTAATTACAGCAGTGGGATTGTGGGTAAGAGAGCGCCCACGTCACTCACCTCCCAGACAGCCACTAATGAAATCCCACTGCAGAACGTGTGGGCCTCCTTACCCATCCTGTAAGAGCAGCCGAGCACCTCAGCGGAGAAACACAGTCATCTGGTATAATGAAAATACGTTTCTGACTGTCAGATAAACAGTACCGTGCACACCACTACATTTTTAATATCCATATATCAGAGTATATATTTTTTTGCTTTTGGTGTTATTACACTCCTTGGCTCTATTTTGCATTTGCCAGTCTTTGTGGTCAGGAAGCGTTGGCTTGGTGGACTATGCAACTGTTTCAATTCTCAATTTTTACAAAGTTTCAGTTTTCAATTCTGCAATTCTTGGGTTGGCTCCTGACCCTGATATCATAACAATATCACGCTATTTCCACAGAAACACGACTTGTTTTATTCCCTGGGGTCGTGCCCATTCAAGGAGACACACAGTATGGCTCCACGTGTTTCGCTGCTTCTGTTTTCATTTATCTTTGAGACAAAGTGCACTCTTAAAAGCTGTGTCTGTTTGGACTCCTGAGTGGCTCAATCAGGTACGTTGTTCATTCCAACTGCAGACTCGGTGTTGTGGCCTGGGTTCAAGCCCAGCTGTGTCATTAGCCGACAGTGACCGGAAGCCTACAGATCAAATTGGCTTTGTTTCCTTGGGTATACGGACAGGTTTGTTGGCAGGGTTCCCTTGTCTCAACATTCTTAGGCTCACTGTAAATTGTCAGAGAGCCAAACAGATGATGCTAGTGGGGATTCTCTATCCTCCAGTTAGCCATTACATTACATTACTGGCATTTAGCAGACACTCTCATCCAGGGCAACTTACATCGGTTACAGATTTTTTTATTTATACAGCTGGACAGTGGCAGTGGCATGGGTAAAGTACCTTGCCCAAGGGTACAGCAGCAGTGCCCCAGCAGGGAATCAAACCAGCAACCTTTTGGTTATGAGTCTTGCTCCTTAACCACTATGCTACACTGTTGGGCTTACAGTGTGGAATGTAGTTGCTGTGGGCGTGTGAGTGTATCGTAAGACTGCATTCAGCACGCCCAACTCTCCTGCACGAATGCAGAGGTCATCATAGAGAGACATGCCTAACATGCAATTGCAAATTCCAGTAATAAAAATGGGTGCAAAAGGGATGAAATCATTTAAAAAGTTTACTTTATGTCATGTCATTATTTTAGGCGATAATATTCTCTCCTCTGGTCCTTTAATTATGCTGCACTGCACTGACATAGCACCCCTACAAATAAAGGGGGGAAATAACTCTCCAATTCAGTACAGGCATTGCAGCGATTTTCCATGTACCAGGGGTCTAAATATAAACAGAGAAGGTGAATCAGGTATTGCCCAGTGGGAAAAAACCCAGCAATGGCCAATTTGACAATTACACAACAACTAAAAAACATAACTGTATCAGTTTTAAAATAAAATGATTATGAATCAGTTTGCTCATTAAAAATTAGTTTTGATATAGATATACATATAGATATACATATACATATACATATACATATACATATACATATACATATACATATACATATACATATACATATACAAATACATATATATTGGTATCAATGCCAATGCCACAAATTCCCAATGCAGGGCCTGTTGTGTTGCCACCTTTTTACATAGCTGTTTTGATGCATAGATGGCTAGCTAAGGAGGAGAGGCCCTGTGACTATTTTCACTGCACTGTTTGCTTTTATACAATCTTTAGAACTGTCATCCACAGATGTGAATAATTACGTACATTATGTACATTAATTACTACTTCACACCTCCAATGCACTTAAGTGTTACTCCGTTCAGCATGAATATTTCCTCCTCGCTGCTAAGGTAGTCTTCTCACCAGCCTGCACTGTGCCTCAGCCTTCAGTAATTCAGTTTGGAATTTGTATTTCAGCGTGTTAGCAGCTCACTTGTTTTTCCTTGCGGGGAAATTAAAAATGAATTCTCCCTTCATCCAAAAGCAAGTCTGCTGTTAATCTTCATTTGAAGGCTCTGCCTCCTTGAATTTCATAGAGATTTATACTGACACGTTCGCACACGAGAGACACCTCTTCAGTCAACTTTGTTTTACTGTCTTGAAAATGAAAAAAATACATTAATTTTTTTTGCTCACTTTACATTTTTGTTATTAAACTAGCATATTGAACAATTATTTCAGCTGCTAAAATTTGCTGTATTGCAAAAGACATCACCCCAACTTCGAAGAACACCGGCCGACACCAGTTGAACTGCAGTAGGTATGAATTTCCATACAGTCAAAGCATAAAGGTTGCTATTGATGTGGTCATAGTGGTATTTACATTGGAGCCTAGGTTGTTGAATGCCCCTCCACTTGGACATCATAAATAGGGAAAAAAATAGTGGAAATGGGGTGGAGAAAGGATTTCACAAACAGTTGACACGGAAAGGAAGTGGTAAGTGGGATTTTTATAGTCATGGAGGGGACCGCATTTGGGTCTGTCTAGGTTTGGTTAATTGCACAGGGATTGTCTGAAAAACAGCATGTCTGAGAATTCTCCCCTGGAATCTTCAGGACTTCAATGTTAAATTGTGAGAAATGGCTGTGGAAAATAATGAAACAAATGCTGCTAAGCAAATCACACCAGCCTTTCACTGGTGTTTGATGTGGTTTGTTGGGGGATGAGCTGGAAAAGCACCTTCAATTCTCAGCCCATGGCTCAAAACAACACTGAAGAGAACTTAAAGACAATGCGTGCGTTCTCTGAGCTGGGCTGACAGGTGGATATAGACATTTGGCGAAATCACTTATGCGCATTATGCCTTGATTTCTCCTCATGCTATTCTAAAGGCAGTATCCTGGCAACCACTAATTCACCTGATTTCTTTACTGTACTGGTGTTTCGCATGTTTCGAAAATGGATCCTTTGTGCTGCAGAGGGAACAGAAAGGGCCAGAGAAAATGGAGCTGCAAAGATTAATTTTCTTCGCCATCCACACCTTTGATTTGATTGCACTTTCACATTTTAGAATTCATTTGCTGGCCTTTGGCCTTCCGTATCGCCAAAGCACAAACAAGGTGTGAGAATGTTTTTTCATGTGCATTTCACACTGGTTAAAAGCTGTTTTCCTCTGCTGCACTGGTGATACGTGATGCAACTTCAGCAGATTCACCCTGTATCAGGCCTTTAGGGTTGCCTGTAGGTCGCCCATGCATCTCCATGCAGGGAAAAATTGTCCTTTTAACTCGTGAGCTTTGCCACTTATGCCATTAATGCTTTTTATTGTGGTCCTGCAGTTGTCCAAATCTCCACCATAACCCCCCTTCCAGAAGCCAATTGTTCATATTTGTAAAAAAAATTCAGTATTTTCATGGATCATTAACAGTCATGTTTTTATACTTTCTTCTCACCATATTGTTCTCAGTGTTACTGACAGACACTGCCCCGCTAGCTTTTCCATCACCTGTTTTACTGGTGTTCCTAGTCATTGTTCTCTCCCTTTGTTTAATGTAGCTATATATGACAAGCCCGCAACCTTTTGCATGTTCTTCTTTGATGGATTCACTTGAGGGTCATACATGTTACACTGATGCCTGCTGTGAAGAGACTGCTTACTGTCAAGACTATCATTACAAGCATAACTGATTACAGCGATTGTGTGTGAAAGCACCCTAAAGGGTCTGGTATATCAAGCCAGTGACTCCCCAAAGTTGGGGCTGTCGGGACCTGATCCGTTGATGTAATAGAGGTGTTGAGTGAGAACAACAGACGATGGGAGACCAGCCAAGATTCTATTTGCACAGCCCCGATGAACTATTTAGCATACCTGAGCCAATCAAACGTGAGTTTGGCAGTTACATTTGCCTTAATTTACTACTCAGTAATGAAAGCACCCATGAAATACTATGTACTCTTAAAATTAAATCCTTCTGCTCTTGAGTATTATTTTGTTATTCTACTGCAGATTCAGTGGTAGGACTCATCATGGCTGTGCACATAGATCTAATTTGTAATATATAGGTAATAATATGTAATATAAATAAGCTGTACTGAAAGATACTAAAATTGCTTTTTTGAACTCATGAATGAATGAATTGAGTGTTAACTATTTGTAAGTTGTTAGCTTAATAATAATATAATTTAATAGCTTAGCAGCTTATTATATTAGATAATTAAAGCATGGAAGAGTCTGGGTGCGGAAGAGGAAACCTGAGATGGCCTGACTGACCTGAATGTGAGGATGAGGAGGGAGAGAACAACACGCCTGGGAGGAGGAAGGAGCTTGAGATGAGCGCAGACTGATTGAAGAAATTCTTCAGGGACCCGAAGAGAAAAACAGTGACTTGGAGAAGCTTATGCCTTTGTGAAAACGACTTAAGCAACACTTACCTAAGTAAACTTTCTTTCCGGTAACAGCACGCATACATTGTGGTGGGAAAAGTTCCTTTTCATTCACAGCTGAATGGCTTATTTAAAGCGTAGCATCTGCATGCTGAGAAGCCGTTTCCGAACTGAAGATTCGGCAATCCTGAAATGGGAGATTCCTGAAGAACTGGCACATCTCCCTGTGGAATATGGATCTCACTCTGTCAGATTGGATTGTTTATACAGTACATCAACATTTTGGAGATGAGTCTTCATTATATATTTTATGCTGCTAACAAAAATGCAAATGCAAGGCTTGTCCTCATCTTAGCCTTTCCCAGTATTAGGATGTTCGCATGGTGGCAACACTACATACATGATAGGCATGAAAGTGCACATTCTTCTCTAAGCCTAATCAGGAATAGTATTAATGAGACAAGCAGGGTCTGCCATGTAACTGTTAAACAAACACTGCAGGCTGTAACACACATCCACACAAATATGCACAAACACATACACATGCGCACATTCAACTGACAGACAATTGATGCTAGCAAAGTATACTTTCACATACATTTATACAACTCATTTATTGTAAGTTGTATAAGTTTTACTATAGTTTCATTTTGAACAACTTTCAGAAAGGTTTGTTTGAGTCAGTCAGTCTCAGGAACCCTGTTCACACCTCCAGTGTTCAATCCAGCATGAGTAAAGAGCAGTTATGTTTTCGTCACGACCCCAGTCGTGGTTAGCGTGAAAGGCTACAGCACAGCACGACTGCCAGTCACGTGTTGTGGATGAGTAAACAGAGAGGCTTATTGTTTTATTTTCTCACTCTCTCTGTTCTCAGAACAGTGGAAGGTGCTCTGATTGAGTTTTCACAAATTCGATAGACCCTTATTTCAAAACTCCAAGGGACCTTAAACAGGAAAATGCACTGTTTCTCTCAGCTACCTGGGTTATGAATCCACAATTTGCCTGTTTAATGCTGATTCTATTGCCATTCAAAACTGAACATTTACTCAAGTAAACGTGGCCAGGGTTAAAACCAGATCTTTCCACCATTGGTCTTAACCACATTTTATATTGTAAGGCAGAACCAGGACCCATTCAAATGATGAGTGAATCACAATCAAGTGTCATTAATTAAAAGAATTTGGAACAAGATTGAGCATGCCCAGTGTGTTCCCAAGACCAGGGTTATGAAGCACAGATCTCGGATATGACTGAGAACCAACACAAGCCTGATCCTCTGCTGCAAACAAATAATTTCCTTCCTTTTAGTCACAGTTGTTAGACTGTGAGGGGGATTCACCAGCCCTGAGATCTAGAACTATGGTTTGAGCCCTCTGATTAACACATGATTCGCTCCTCATTTGAACGGTGTGCGATACCACTCTCGTTTACTTGTGATCATTTGTTCAGTTTTTTATGGATCTAGAGATACTGCCAGAGATATTGCCGTCTGCCCGCCACTCCGTCTGCCAGGTCCCTTCCGGAAAGAGTAGGAGTCTGCAAATGAACACATGAGATGACATTCCACTCAAGGGCTCCAAAGGAAGACATATTTTGAAGTCAAGTGGAGGTTAAATACATTGATAATACTATAAGCAGCCAATGTTCTTTGCTCTACCCTAAAACAAGCAAACCCCCACCAGTATAAGTGTAACCCCCAGCTGCCCCCGCTAACATACTTTCAAACACTCCACACCCTCCCGTCACTCCCAGAGAACTAAACACACATGGAGGTATTACTAGTTCTCTTTACAGCTCTTGTAGTTTGTAGGCACTTTTTTATTGTCTAGTCAACCCACTCAGGTCCCTGACTAGTGCTCTGTGCGTGCATGTGTGTGTGTGTGTGTACACACGTGTGCATGTGCACGCGTGTGTGTTTGTGTGTGTGTGTATGTGTGTGCTTGTGTATGTGTGTGTGTGTGTGTATGCGTGCATGCCTGTGTGTGCTTCTGTGTGTGTGTGTGTGTGTGTGTGTGTGTGTGTGTGCGTGCCTGTGTGTGCTTCTGTGTGTGTGTGTGTGTTCGCGTGTGTGTGTGTGTGTATGCGTGCATGCCTGTGTGTGTGTGTTTGTGTGTGTGTGTGTGTGTCCTGGCTCTGGGACATGCCGTGGAGCAGGCTGGCTGAGGGCAGGGAGGAGGGCTGCGGGCTCTCCTGAGCGACCGTCTGCCAGGGACGGGTCTGATCCACGGCCAGCCTCCCTGCCCAGGTGCCGGAGCACGAACAGAGAGCGTGCTGTTCCTCCTGGAGAGGAGAGAGAGCTACCCTTCCCGCAGCACTGCCTCTGCCATCTCTCCCCCTTTCCTTTCTCTCTCTCTCTCTC
This sequence comes from Megalops atlanticus, assembly GCA_019176425.1. Lineage (NCBI taxonomy): Eukaryota > Metazoa > Chordata > Actinopteri > Elopiformes > Megalopidae > Megalops > Megalops atlanticus. The sequence continues at coordinate 33,319,957 of CM032882.1, forward strand.
CCTCTCTCTCTCTCTCTCTCTCTCCCTTCCTCTCTCTCTCTATCTCTCTCTCCATCTCTTTCTCCTTTTCTCCCTCCCTCCTTCTCTTCCTCTTCCCCTTCTCCCTTTTCTCTCTCCTTCTCTCTCCATCTTTCTTCCTCTCTCTCCCTCTCTTTCTCCCCCCTCCCCTTCTTGTGCTCTCTCTCCCTCTCTCTTCATCTCTGATTTCTTCTTTTCCTCCCCTCTCCTGACTCTCCTCCTCCGCTCTTTCCTCCCTCTTTCCTCCCTCCCACTGCCTCTCTGAATTCATGACTGCGGCAGGGGATGGACGAGCACGGTGGTCACTCCTCCGCAAGCGAACGGCTCAGGGGTGAGTTCGACCGTCCGTTTTACAGCGCAGCTCAGAGAGTCTCAGAGACCTGGCGCACAGATCCCTGCAGCAGTGCTGGCTCTTCAGCAACCCCTGGCTTACAGCATGGAGCAAGGCCTTGGCCAGACCTGTGGGAGTCCCAGAGCTGCTTGCAGAATAACTTCAGCCGGTCAGCGCTGCAGTGAAGATACGGGTTGCGCTGCAGTAAGTTTGTATATGAGTCTACAGGCAGAGTGCTTCATTCCTTCAGTTTTATTTTGTAAAAGAATTCCAGCTCTTTCACCCCAACTTTGAAATTACCAGTTGAGCATTAAGTTCACCTCACTGTGGCACATGTGCATGAAGTCCTAAAGCAAAGGGAATCAAATTCTCTGACAGCCTGTAGTCAACATCTTTTTTATGTACAAGTCCCATGGTGCACTATAGGCGAGCCAACACCAACTGGAGTGTTGGAGCATTTCTCACTGAGGATGCACAGGACCTCCCAGCACGTTGGTACTGGTACAACCTGGGCAACGTAAGCCCACACCAACCCAGCAGGAGGAAACCACTGTCCAGCCACCGTGGACTCTGAGTCATAGTCGGCTAATGATACACCCCAGACTGAAACTCTTAAATGATGTAGGTTGTAGAGCTCAGCCTGCAATCACATTTATTGAGTGTGCCACTGAAGCTCCCCTCAGTTTTCATTGTACAATTCACACACATTTTTATGTCTAGGAAGATCCCTGCAGTCACATGCAATTTACAATTTACATATGTAAGTTATTCTGAAGCACAGACGCAATATTCAGTAAAACTTCCTGGATGTGGCCAGGGATCGGTGTGTGTGTGTGTGCGCGCATGTGTGTGTCTGTGTCTGTGTGTGTGTGGTTAGCTTATCCTGACGTCACTGTCAGCTGAATCTCCGTACTGAACAGCACCTGGCGCTGGCATTCACAACCGGCTGTAAAAAGTTTTTAAAGGGGTCAGCGGGTGTCCCGTGAGGTCAGCTGCTCCGATGCAGGATGGGGGAGGGGGCGGGGAGACCTTGGCCCGTGTCTGAACTTCCTGGACCGACTGCCGGTCTCGACCTGAACCCCTGGCCCCTGCGCGCCTCCGGCCAGCGATACCGACGTCTGCCTGCCACTCCCAGGCCCCTTCTGGGAAGAGTAGGAGTCTGCAAATGAACACATAAATCACCAGCGAGAGACGCGAGAGACAGGTGCGAAGAGAAGACGCCTGCAGATCTTCCAGTTTTGTTTTCAGGGGATTTATTTTCTACCAGGGCTGAATAGAAATGAGAGGAGAAAGACCAAACACTGATGGGAAATCTAGAGACCATTTTTAATTCTCATTGCTTACACATTTAAAAAAATCCATAACAAATTCAAAGATTTGCATAAAGAGCTTTGTGCCTTTCAATTCCCTGTAACAGAGGAAAAAAAAAGATTGATCTTTGGCATCCATTTAAAGGATGAAATTATATACATACTGTATTATGTCAACTACAACAAAAATGCTATAAATACTTCTCTTCTCCATATTTATATGCTATGAAGTAGCATTTGAAAGAGGGGCTTTTCATATTACAATTGAATACTTAGCAAACAGAAAATGTGAACAAAAGTACCACCAAAGTTAGCAAGTCAAATTTTGTTCAGTATTGAAAATTCGTAATGTAAATCGTGCAACTACACTTAACAAAAAGTACCACTTATGTAACCTTTAGTACATATATATATATTTTGTTGTTGTTGTTGTTGTCTTTAGCAAGTTGCTGTACAATTCCACTTGGTTTGTTTTCACACAGTAGCAAATGGGATTATACAAAGACATCAGTATTGACACACAGAACTGAGATCCTTTTTAGCTGTGCCGTGTCAGTAACCTTTTCTCCCAGGCACTTGCTGTGACCTGTATACAGTATAGGCAAGTGATAAAGAGAAAGGTCTGTGGGCATGTAGACTCCTACGTCACAGAGCAGATTTCTTTACACATGGATAAATCTTGTGAAGTCCTGTCCTTCTCTACCTTCTCTCAACATTGGGCACCAGCTCTGTGTCTGTCCTACCACTCATTGTCAGTAAAACACAGGTCATAGGAACCCCAGCCTACACGGCCAGTGATAAACCCCTTAAAGTCCACTTCAGGTCTGACAAACTTCTGCACATCCTTTCATCTTTGGTATTGATTCGTGGAATGCATAGTTGCAATGACGATGTGATCCTTTTGCTTTTCTTCAAAGATTCCCTTTTTTCTCAGAACTGGATCTGAGGGAAGGATGGGGGGTTGGTGGTGGGATTTGGGTGAATTTGATGGAAAAAGAAAGAAAACAGGAAAATAAATTGTCTGCATTTTATGACTTTTTTTGTGCCTGAAAGTGTCGGGCACCGGCAAGCGTGTGGTTCGTCCCGGAAAGGAAAGTTTCCTGTAGCGTCTGTCTGCCTGACACTGAAGAATGTTGTATTTGTGGCTTGTTTTTTTTTTTTTTTTTTTTTTTGGCAAGCTGTTAAAGAGCAGCTGTCTGCTTGCGTTCCCACTCCCTGACGCTTTCCTGTCTTCTCCACAACCCCCGGTTTTCAAGTCTTTGGATTCTGTTTCTCTTCAGCCACTGAGGGGTCCGAAGGTAATTGGACGTTTTCAGTTCCTTGTCATAATTTTCGCCTCCCAATACCCAAACACAATAGTCTCTGCTTTAAGGTCCTCCAGGAGAGTTTGCAGATGCAACTGAACGTTCATCCACAGAGCTAGGACACTCCAACCCCCACCGCTCCTTTCTCTGTTTCTCTTTATTTCTCTCTCTGGCAGGAGTTGAAAGCTGTCTCAGGGGTTTTTGTTATTTCTAAGAGGGCGGTTTCGGGGTGTCGCACACGCCCGCGGAAGAGGCGTTCCCGTTCTCCTGCTTGGGTGAGGCTCGGCAGGCGGGCGGCCCGCTGTAGGGGGGGGAGGGGCTGCCGGCGGAGGGCGGGCGGTTCTCCATGGGCAGGGGGTCCCTTTCCGGGGGGCGCAGAGCAGATGGCGGCAAGGGGAAAGCCAACGGGAAGCTGGTCATGTAGAGTATTCGGCCAACGCGACGCGCCACCTGGGGGGAGGAGACCACATGCCACTGTTACGACAGGACCCACAATGCACCACAAGCACAAGAGGTCTTAACAGCGTCGCCTGTTTGTATTTGTACTTTCTGTGTACGATTCTGATGACCTTTGGGGTGGTGTGGAAATATTTAACAGTAACATTTCCGGCATGAAAGGTGAAATCCAGGGGAGCAGTCATTCTCACCACAATGGTACATTCTTGGCCTTTAGTAACCAGGCAAGTCAATCAAAATTTTCACATCATCACGATTTTGATGGTCACAGAAATTGACCCACAATATTCAATACTTAATAAACTAAGTACAAATAATAAAAAAAAGACAACTTGCTCAAATGAATTACTCATAATTAAGTAAATATCACCACTGTGGTTGTACTGAATGCACCCTCATCTTGATATGTGGGGCACTAGAGGTGTCTTTTAAGGCAGTGGCTGCGTGTCTGTCAACAGACACTGATTGGCCTTGGAATCATCCAATCAGCAAGGGCGTTGGATTCCCAACTGTCAGCAAGTGCGTTGCTTCAATGTTCCAAAACAGGGACCATTAATACATAACATAAATGGATAGGTACCACAAAACAATAAATGCTTCAAGATCATTGGAAGAAAAGTGCATGTGTATGTAAATGGGGTAGCATAGTGGTTAAGGAGCAGGACTTGTAACTGAAAGGTTGCTGGTTTGATTCCCCGCTGGGGCAATGCTACTGTACCCTTAGGTAAGGTACTTAACCCACAACCCTCAGTAAATATCCAGCTGTATAAATGGATAACATAAAAAAAAAAACTGATGTAAGTTGCTCTGGATAAGAGCGCCTGCTAAATGCCAATAATGTAATATACATATAAGAACACAAATAGCCTTTAACATTCAATTTATTAAAACAAGAAGCAGTATGTGTGTCTTGGACTAGAGATATGAGTCTATTGGTGGTGTTAATCGCACAAAACGCTCCATTCAGCCTGGAAAGCAGCTGGGCCCACATGTGCATAAGAGCACATGGTGTAGAGCTGGGAGTACTATTCACATTAAGAGGCTATTCCTATTAATCACGCACATACCGCAGCTGGGAGTTTAAGTCCACATCTGCTGTTAACTACACCAAATGAGGGTCAAATGGAAAAAAAAGCCACTAAACATAATGGTTTTGGAACAACCCCTGAAACCACAACCTGGCAGTGTGCTTGATAGGTGTGAAGAGGAAACGAAAAGGAGGAGGAAAAACGAAATGAATATTTCTCCGTAAGTGTCCTGTGATGCTCAGAATTACAACAGCGCATAACTGCACTGACCCCTGCTGGCTCGGTGGTCATATGACTACATGTACCCCTGTCCTTAGCAGTGAGGAGGCACATACCTGGGATCGGATCTTGAGGGCGGGGCCCAGTTTCAGGCCCATGTTGTTCAGCAGGTGCTCTTCGGTGAGGAGGGGCAGGGTGTCGCCATCGATGGCCTGCTCCCGGAACACCTGGGCCAGGTACAAACAGGTACACTTTCCAGCAGCAGTCAGGTGACAAACACAGACCTTTAAATTTGGCTGCTCACTACTGGAACCTCACAGTGGTCATCTGCTTTTACGTACAGCCATGCAGCGAGTTTTGAATCCACAGAAGGGCTCTGGAAGGTTTTGTGTATTTAAAACAGAACCATAAAGTGGGAGCAGCCCTACTGCTGCCTCTTTAGGGGAACAGTCCGTAGATTTAAGGTCAGATTTGATCTGAAGTAACAGGGTTCAATTAAAGTTTTAAGGGATGTACTGTATGCACAGGTCTATATTCCATATAAATTAAGCCACATATCAAATTTCAATGTGCTGCAACTCACTCCCTCCCCCCGTATCTGTTCCCAGAGGTCCACAGAGGAATTTCAAAAACACTCCCCCCATCCATCCACTGTTTTCCAAGGCCCAGGCAGGAATGACAAAGGGGGTCTTTCTGCAGTGCACGTCCCGTCTCCTGCCTCCGATCCTCACCTGTGCGTACTCGGCGCACCCGGCCAGGCTGCCGATGAAGCTGCACACCTCCTCCACGCTCCACTTGCTGATGTCCTCCATGGGCACTGCCTCCTCTCCATCCAGGAACAGGCCCCCCATGGCGCCTGCACACACACACACACACCGGCGGGGGCAGCGGAAGCATAAATCATTAAGGAGCTCCGCAAGCACCAAGGACCAGGGAGGGAGAGGGGGGAACAGAGGGGGATGGGGGCTTCTTCTCCTCTCCTCCCTGTTCCACACATCTACATTAATGACCCTGTCTATTAAGGAGTTCAGCAAGGGTCAATACCGGGGCCCCTTCCCCGGGGAGGTCTGCTCGCTGGAAAAAGAAAGCGCCGGTAATGTATTTCACATGGCTGCTGCCTCACGGCCGCCAGAGCGGGGGAGAGAAGCAAGCACCGCTGCCCACAGAGGACATGCAGCGGGTAGAAAAATAAAGCTCGGGAGTTTCTTTTTCCCCCTCCCTCCTCCGACTGTGAATTCGGAATGTTTTTTTTTCTTTCACACTGATATATGGAACGTTGTGTGTGTGTGTGTTTTTTTCCCTCCTCTCAGTCAGATGTTTTTTTTTTTTTTTCCTGCGCCCAGTACACGGTTTCATTAAGGTGTAGCTGAAAATGAATGTGGACACAGCGAAATTAAAAAGCGCGGTTGCCGGGCCTGGCGGCGGAGTATTAATATCTCAGCCCTCTTCCTGGTGTGTACACAGCCAGCCCGTGCCCTGGTCTCCCACACGGCTCAGAGGTGTTCTGGCTCCCGGCCTTGCAAAATTGGTTACTTCCTCCTCAGCGTGAGGTGCCAACACTTTGTTCTCCTTACAACAACTCGCTCTGGGCGCTCTGTGAGGAGCTATCCCGTTCTCGGACGGGATCTTTTTTTTAACGAGTAAGAAAAACAGTCAGCCGCTCCAGGGTTTGACATGGGCGCAAGCTCTTCTGAAACACCAACAGTGGTGTGTGGACAGAAAGATCCTGTCTGGGGAGGCAAGAGGGAGTTGGGGACCGGTGGTGAGAGCTGATGGACATTTGCTTCACTCACTTACTCCAAATGAAGCCTAACCTCCCCTGTATAACCATCTCCAATATATATACAGTGTGATTACCCATTTAACTACATTTCATGGGGGAAAATGAGTTACATAAATTTCATAAGATTTGGCACCATTTTCTTTCTCATATAGACCCTAATGTAGCACAACTGTTCTTCTTGGGAGGTAATCTGTGACTGTAAAATTTTTACATTTCTGATTCTGACGCAACGTACATAAACCTGCATCTGGATGTGTGACTCACTATCAATATTGTGACACACTGTAAACAGTATGTAAATGCAAGTATTACCCCTGCTGTGAAGGATGTGAAAAGTAATGCTTGTAATACTACAATACCGTGACCTTGAGAAACAATACATAAATACTGGGGGGAAAAACATCTCCAATATGTTTGACTGAATTGCACTATAATAAAATGCTTCTTATGAAAAGAAACAACTCAACTGTTTTCTGTGCATGCATTCATCTTCCCCATTCTCATTCAACAGAAAAAAACAGTGGTTTTTGTGCAAGAAAAATGGAAAGTAAGATGTAAGTCTTTACACACTTAATCCCGTGTTTTTAAATGCTTGCTGTTCTTGTCTGTAGTCAGTTTGTGAATAAAGAGGTGAATGGAGAAGTGGGCGAGGCGGAGGGATGTGTGGTGGAGCTCACCTGTGAAGTAGGGGCTGGTGTAGGGGAAGCCGAAGGGTAACGTTTGGGCGGGTAGGGCGGGCAGAGGCGGCACGGGCCCCGAGGTCAGGTACTTGGCTTCGGTCTTGCCGAGTCCCGGGGCGAAGATGTGGTGCGGGTTCGGGGATTCGGGCCCCGCTGAGCTGCAGGGGGCGCTGAGGCGGCCGGACGCCTCGCCCAGGTCCTTCACCCCCTCGCAGGGTTTGCCCGCGTCCTTGCCCTGGCACAGCTCCGCGCCGAGCCCGTGCCCGTCGGCCTTGGGCATCCCCTCGGGCCTGTCCTCTCCGGCCTCCGCGTCGCTCTCCGAGTCCTTCATCTCCTCGTCCTGCCCGGCCGCCTCCAAATCCCGCGTCCGCCCCTCCACCGGCACGTCCTTGGCCTCGTGGTGCCCGCCTTGCGAGTCACCCCTGCCAGAGCCCCCCTTGCGGGAGCTCTTCCGCGACCCGGCCTCCTTGGGCGGCGTGGCGCCCGGCGCCCCCTGGTGGTTGAGGGAGAGCAGCGGCGCGTTGTTGTGGCGCAGGACCAGCATGGCGCTGCGGCGGCTCAGCTCCTCGCGCAGCGGGTGGCCCTCGGGGATGTCGTGCAGGCTGCGCAGGGCCGGGTGGTCGGGCGGCAGCCCCGGTGGGAGGGCCAGCTGGTCCCCCAGGAGCCGCTGCCGGTGCATGGTCTCCAGCTCCTTCTGCCTCAGCAGCTCCGCCGACATCTCCAGCCTGCCGCCGGACGACACAGAGCCCTGCTTTCAGCTCCCGCTCACCCGCCTCCCTCCTTCCGAGGCACACAGCGCTGGCTATTCAGCTAAAATTCACAGCGCTCAATCTCTGTCTCACTTAGCTCCTTCGTTTCACTAACAATCACATCCTCTAACACATAATGCATAATCAGGTAATACATAAAATTTGATGGAAAACATTTCAGCGGAGGCTTATGTCAGTTCCCGCGAAAGCAATGAATCAGAGTGGGGTTTTAGTTTGCGAGCTTGGCTGCGGTTTCCGTGCTGTCTCCAGCTGCAGAAGCCCGCAGTACGGTACCTGGCCAGGTTCTGTTTGCGAAGCATCTCCTGCTGCCGGGCGAACATCTCAGCCTGAGCGGGCTGCAGGAAGCCGTACCCTGCGAGATCCAAGGGGAGACGTATTCCTTATCGATATTTATAATCAATATGTACATATATTATACACACACACACTCAATACTCAAACACACAATCTTTTTTTATTTTGTAGCATGTTTATTTGCTTCATGGCAAAAAGGACCACTCTGCTATCTCCATTTCCTCTCAACACATTTGCCAATTTCTATCTCTAAGTAATCTGTGAATTGAACACCAATATTTCTCAACAACACAGTCTTCCTGCAGTGCATTTAAAGTAATGAAACTAACATCAGCATATTCAAGGATGGTGCATTCATTCATTCATTCATTCATTCATTCAGTCATTCAGCCATTCATTCAATGATTCATTCGTTCATTTGTTCATTCATTCTGCAGGTCCTCTGTGTATGAAAAACGTTCTCTTCACCTTGAAGCCAAAATGCTGTTGATTTTGGACACACGAAATGCTTCGTTTTTTCAGACTGTTTTTTTTTTTGGGGGCAGAGAGCTATGACTCACCTGGAGCCTGGCACAGCGCAGAGGGCATGCCGAGGAAGGGGGGCCGCAGGTGGGGTCCCAGCGCGATGTGGGGGGCGTTCTGAGGAGACAGGAGGGGCGGAGGGTGCGACATCTCCCTGCGGGACAGGTGGAAAAAAAAAACAGCTTTCAGGCGCTGTGATTCGAGCACACTGGTGACAGCTTGGTTTCCCCCCCATATGGTTTCCCATAAAAATATAAGCTTTTTCCGTTTTTCAAAACAACGGGCCTCCTTTCCTAACCGCTGGCATGAGCAGGGTGACCCCCTGCCAGGCTGCTGCTCGGGGAGCCCGGGATCAGCCCCCGGGTTGGGGTAATTAATCCCGGGACCAGTATGAGAAAAATGACTCATTACCCAAAAGAGCACCCCAATTTCCCAAACCAGAAAAGAAAGACAGAAAAAAAACACAAATAAAAGTGCAAACAGACATATATAAAAAAAAATTACGACCATGAATGATGTTATGTTTTACTGTCCCCACCCCCTGCCCCCCTCACCCCCTCATCCCCTCACCCCGTTTTGTTCGATTTTTATCCCTCCCTCGGGGCCGCGGGCCGCCGTAGCCCTGCGCCGATCCCTCATCAGTCTTGTCACGCTGTGGCCGGCGGCGATGTTTGTACCCGGCGACGCTGCACCCCCCCCTTCCCCCTGCCCCCCCCCCCGCCCCCCAGTTCCCCCGCCGCACACATAATGAGGGCTGAATACACAATGAGGGCATGTCATTCTCCGACAGCTGGGGCAGCGGGAGCGACGCGGCCGGCCCGCGAGCTGAAGGGCCTCCTAATTAACGCAGGCCTTCCTCTTTCCTTTTTTTTCCGCCACCCCCTCGCCCCCGCGCCCCCGGCTCCGCTCTCCACCCCCTTCTCTGCCGCGTTCGGCCAATGAAAGGACAGCCTGTCTCACGGCCCCCTTTTTCCAAAAAGACCATTAATTACATGTTTTTTTGTTTCTTTTTTTTTAACAGCCATAAAAGACACAACAGACACCCCCCACACACACACACGTCGCGTACACCTTTCCAGGAGAGCTGGGAGGGCAGGTTTTTGAGAGAAGAATGAAACTAAACAAAAATAAAATGTGTGGATGTATTCTTTCGTCTCCTCTTTAAGTACGCCCCCACCTCGCCCCCTCCCCTTCACCCCATACAGGTGGGGGACAGGCAGGAGGATAACTGGTGTCTCTGAGATGGCCAGATTTGGGCAGCACAACAGCACGAGAGATTTTGGAATCGCCTCAAAAATCATTTTACTGCCCCTGCGCCAGCACAGTTATTTGCTGTATTTCCAGCCTTCTCCATATTTTCATGGTTTTCCACCTCCGCACACATATACCACATCTCCCAAGAAGACCACACTCCCCCCGTGAGGGGACCAGCTCTGACACACTCCCAGCAGGCTGGGGCAAATTACCCAGCAGCCACCACTGACCCCATGCACTCCTCAATGGAAAACAACGAAGTAAATGTGGAAAAAAAATTAACATTTTGGACCACAGCTATTTTTTTTTTAGAGCTCTTCTTCGTCTCTGCCTCTGCTTCTTCCAAACCAAATCGCTCTCGCCTGTTTTCGTCCCTGTGTGCAACAAAGGAAGCGAGAAAAAGCGAGCGAGCGAGATGGAAACGGAGAGAGAGAGAGCAAGAGAGCGAGAGAGTGGAGGGAGGAGGTAAAAAAAAAAATCATTGATCGATCCGCTGCTGCTGAAATGTTAATGCTAATCGTATAACCGCTCCGCCAGCGCCCTGCGCTCCGCTGGCAGCTCCAATTAATCTCGGGGAGCACAGCGCGTGACCTTCGGCCGGCAGCCGGGGGAGGGAAGGCCCCCCCCCCCCCCCACACAGCCCCCGCAGGCCCCGGCGCTGCTTATGTAATTACACTGTGAAGTGTGTAATCACCTGGCCCCTAATCCCTCAGGCCTCGCAATTAGGCCCGGGCCCCGCGGTCGCCGGCACTGCCAAGCTCCGCCGCCGCCGCCCCGGACGGCCCCGCGGATGAATAACGGTCAATTAAAGCCGCATGACTGGGGCCGGGAGGCGTCCCGCTCGATCGTAATTAGCCGTAATCACGGGGGGGGAGACGTGCCCGGCAGACGTGCTCCTCGTTTTATAGGAAGCAATTTAGGAACGAGGCAGGCATTAACCGTTTCGCTCTGGGTTCAGCAGATGGAGGAAAGAGAAGGTAAGGGGGGAGGGGGGATTTTTTATAGCTGCTGCTCGCCCTCTTGTTCCTTTTACGTGAGTTTATCCTTCTACTGAATTTTTGTCCCTATTTACGCGTTAATATAAGGGTGGATCTTTCATGTACCTCATATATGTCATATAACTGACAACGTTAATAAAGTATATGATATAAAATTTACCATGTATTGCTAGACAGGACTGCTAGATATTACATATTTTATAAAAGACTTGTTATTCGCTGTGCGGTTGGAGCAAGGTTTACACTGGCACAGAATATAAACTGACTTTTCTCTGCCTTGGAGTAAGCCCAGTCCCAGAGTCCCCCTGTTTGTAAGCTTGTAGAGCTGAATCCAGGGCAAAGCATGTACTTCAGACCCAACACTTACACCTCACCTCACAATTCCCAGCAACAGACATAAGTGAGGGGGAGGATGAGACAGCGGGCTATTAAATCTCTGCTTTAGTTAGGGACCAATATCAATAAGCAGGTGTCACCTCTGGATATTCCGCGACCGAGTGCCGATTCAGGAGCACAAGGACAGAGTTTCTGGTCACGGCTGCCTCCAGCATCCTATCAAGGTCCGTCCCGTATCGTTTATCACCCGTTAGTATCAATACACACCCGCCGTCACGTGGGACACAATGTGGCAGGGAAAAAACAGCCGGGGGGGACGCTTATTTTCAGCGCAAGGGCAGTCCTGACGGGAAACAACAGGAGAGACGAGCTCTGTTTACTCTTCCTCTGAACAGACACCGAGCCCCCCCACACACCCCGCCGCCCCCTTCTCCTTTTATCGGAGGGAGGAGAGCGACACCCCCCACCCCAGCACGCACTCATGTGTGAGGGGCTTCCTGCCTCCGGAGCGGCGAGCCGCACGTCCGGAGCGGGGCTGACAGGACGGGCCCTTAATGACGCGCGCGGCGGGGATTAAGGCCCTGCGCTCGGCGGGAACGCATTTGCACAGGAAGCTCATTAAAATGCATGAGCTCCCCAACCCCCCGCCGGCTGCGCTCCCCCCACCCCCCGGCTCGCCGTCTGCCTGACACCGCCGGGCGCTCACGGGGCCGGCCGCATCGGGAATTTGCCTTGCAGATTCGCAAAATGCGAGCTGCCATTTAAGGCCCACACAAACGGCCGAAGCGGGCTTTAGGAATATCGATTCCTGTAATAATTTGTTTTTAAGCAAAAAAAAAACGTGCTAATGGGCGTCAGATAATCAATTACAGGCAGTCCACGCGAAGGCTGCGTTGCCGTGGCTGAAACATTGGACAGGCGTCGGCCTTCAGGCTCGCTCTTTCAGTCCGATTCCCTCTCAGAAGCCATTTTCATCACGGACAATCCCACAATGCACCTGGCCCTGTCTTTACAACGTGTCCCCCCGCCAATAACAATGGAAGCACACGTGGCCTCTACAACCTTACCATCATAACAAACACGTAGACAGCAAGTAAAAAGGGGATAAAGCAAAAAGGTTTTCTTCTATATGTTTGCTTGAAAAAGGCAGATATTTCCACTGAATAAAGGGTTAAAGAGAATAAAGCAGAGAGGGGAAAAAAATGCCACCCCCACCCCTCAGTAATACTGCGCTAGTTAACATACGCCAGTCCTGTGTGGCTAATTATTCTCAGCAGTCAGGCCTGCGATGCCTCGCTGACCAGATCCACGCTGCGCTTCCCGCAACGTCCCCCCCGGTCCCCCCGCCCCGTCCTCAACGCCCATTATTGATACCCCAGCTCCCCGCTCCACATAAATAATCGACAGCCAATTACGCGCCCCCGTTCCTGCTGCCCGGGATCTGTTTGGAGGCGTGGGGGGAGAGCCAGGGGCTGGGGGGGGGGGAGCTGAAATGGGGGGCCCTGATCAGCGTGTACTGTCGGCAGGGCCAATTCCGCCCCGAGCTCTAGCACGGCCGGAGAAGAACACCATAAATACCTCCTGACGAGATCAAATTGAACTGGACTGCAGAGCTCGATGCAAACTGGCAGATCCTCTTAACTAGATTTTCATCCTTTTCTTTTTTCTTTTCTTTTCTTTTCTCCTTTTCCTCCTTTCCCACCTTTTTTCTTCCCTTTTTTTTCTCTCCTCTGTCCCGGCGTGCATTATTTAAACTTATTTTCGCACAAGGCCATGCGCTCTGGCGTTCATGCAGTATTCATCCAAATAGGACCTTGGGTTCATTATTGCTGTGAAATATTGATGTCATTTTGAAGCGTGTGTGCGCTGTCCCCTTTACCCTGGCTGCCAGGCTCTTACACGAGAGGCTTGCACTTCGTCCTCGCACACACGCTTGTAAGCTGCACTTTTTCTCTAAACAAATGTTTGGGATAGAGCCTAACGTCATTTTCTTTAAAGGTCTCCCCTAAAATAAGGGGACAGTGGAGAAGTGGAAGCCAATCACGGTCTTGTTTTTAGCAGACCGCAGGAAAAACCCTCCGCTGGTTGATGTTTCTGTGACGACTGCTGTCTGAGCTTCGGCTAACGTGGCCCTGCTCTGCTGCTCACTGAACAGCTCTAATGGTTTTTAATATAAACTGGTTCTTATTTGGTCAACTTATTCAAGGTTCAACAGCCTGTAACTTTGGTTACACAATTATATCATATTGATAGGTTCTGTATGGTCTGTGTCTGTCTCTGTGGCAGGCATGCAGGCCTCTGTGTGGATGAGTGTCTGTGTGTGTGTGTGTGTGTGTGTGTGTGTGTGTGTGTGTGTGAGTGTGTGTGTGTTGTGTGTGTTACTGTGTGTGTGTGTGTGTGTGTGTGTGTGTGTGTGTGTGTGTTAGTGTGTGGATGTGTGTGTGTGTGTGTGTGTGTGTGTGTGTGCTTGTGTGTGTTTACTGTGTGTGAGTGTGTGTGTGTGTGCGCATGCATGTGTGTATCCACCCCGCGCCCCCTACCTTTCGGAGAAGTGGGCGTCCCGGTGCTGGGGCAGGCCCTGCTTCCGGCGCTGGCTGGAGGAGCTCCCGGCAGAGGGCAGGTGGGCCTCCATGCCTCCCGGGTTCCGCACCGCAGCCATGGCCTCCTGCCGCACACGCAGCAGCTCTGAGAGACAGAGAGAGAGAGAGAGAGAGAGAGGGGGGGGGAGGGAGAGAGAGAGAGGGAGAGAGAGAGAGAGGGAGAGGGAGGGAGAGAGAGGGAGGGAGAGAGAGAGAGGAGAGAGGGAGAGGAGAGAGGGACAGAGGGAGAGGGAGAGGGAGAGAGGAAGAGAGAGCGAGAGAGGCAAGCAGAGAGAGAGGGAGAGAAAGAGAGAGAAGCAGAGGGACAGAGGGAGAGAGAAAGAGAGAGTTACTCCTTCTCTTCTGTCACACAGAGGCCTTTCTTCAGATTGCATTACCTCTAAATCCTGAGGAAATCTGATCAATACGTGGGGCAGTGTATAGATGTAACTAGACTTATAGTTTTATGGTGGATAAGTAAATACGCAACAAACAACATTTGGAGACACGGCTGAGGTATTGGGCAAAAAAATATGAAATCCTCTAAATCACCCCCCCAAATGCCCCACAGAACATGGTGGGAATTTAAAGGCAGTTACTTCAGATCTGAACTAAAGCAGATTTAACAGGTTTATCCCCCGGATCCATGCAGCTTGTTTCCGTGTACAACCTCATCAGCCAGACTGGCAGCTGTGGTAGAGCCGCACGTTTAAGCTGCTATGCAGGGCCTGCTCAGCAATCATTCTCACCTGGAATTCAGAAACGCATTTCCCCAGCTTATGCATGCTCCCCCCCTCATTTTTACTTACTGCCAGAGCGGAAATGTCTAAGCTCTGCATAAAGACCCTCACTCGAACCCTTCCTCAGCCTGCTGCGCTCTAATAATACGCTAATAATAGCTCTGGTGCGCGATCACCTTAAAAGCTAATTTTGCAATCAAAAATTTCCAAAGGGACAAAATCCAGAACAAACAACTTTCGTTTCCTCACAGGTATAATTCCACAAAATTAATTACCGTTTCTTTCGAGCTGTGTGTAGCTTTCCTCGAAAGGAACCTATATGTGATCCAACCCATGTGTGAGCAGATATGGACAATGTTACATTACACTACGTTGCCTTCATTTAGCAAATGTTCTTATCCAGAGCAACTTCCAGTAGCAAAGAACAGAAGTGTATCCATTCGAGATGAATGAGCAACAGTGTCAGACCAGGCTGACAACACTCCCAGACCAGAGAGTGTGAGTGTAACACTGTTCGAGCCCTACCACAAGTTAACTTGTGCAACCTGACTGGACAGCCTAGAACCTAAGGGAAGCCAAGTATACTACCATACATCAGCCACCAGATCATTACTGATAATGAGAAGCAGAAATGTCAGCTGCTTTGTTGTTTTTTACTTGGATAAAACACAGGAATTGGAGATAACCATGTGAGGAATCACGTCCCTATTGCTGTGTAGCACTGGATTCATGTAGATGACCAGACCAGCGAGATGTGTAAGATCATTACCAATCCAGCCAGACCACAACACATCCTGGTGCCTCTAACGTCATGGGTGTTAAACAGAAAATCCATTCTGCCACCAAAGTGCCTTGCTCTTTTTCCTTTCCCCCCCCTTCTAATTAGGCATTAGACGGTTCCCATGGGGCCACTGGCTGCCTCCGTGGCTCCGATGAGCGGACGGCCAATCAGGCCGGAGACACTGTGGAGGATATTAATGCCGAGAGCTCTGGCGCGCTGATACGCTTACTGAGACGGCCGCAGGGGACTGGGAGACAGGAAGTCTCTCACACAACAAGCAGAGTGAGAGATAATGGAAGGAACAAGGAAACAGGGGTACACGTGTCACACCTAAATTCCAATTCAAAATGAGAAGAGTAGAAACTTCTGAACTGCAAAGAGTGGATATTGACTGAATGCGAATTTGGCAGAAAGCTGATCGATATGCATGAGGGGTTACCCCCAAAAAATCAGAGCGGTGGCGTGACTTGAACCTGTATACATGGGCCGCGTATTACACACCTGAGTACAGGCAACGCTGAGGGAAATGGCTGCGTTTGTGATCCAGCCTTCACTGGACACAGCCTGGACCATGAAAGAAAATGACCCTTGTACACGATTACTGATGCTACTCACTCACAAAGCCACAAAGAAAAGGGAAAAAAACACACATTTCCCTCTCTTCTCCCTGCGTCTCTCCTTATAAGGCTCACTCTCTTCTCACTGCTGGCCTGGCTACCAAGGTGATTCACTCTATTCTCTTTCATCCCAGAGTGAGTCGGAGGTTACCTGGGAAACCACCCCGAGGAGACCCGCAGATCACACTGAACACACTGAACTGAGGGAAAGAGAGAGAGGGAGAGAGAGAGAGAGAGAGAGAGAGAGAGATGGAGGGAGAAAGAGACAGAAAGGAGAAGGAGAGAAAAAGAGGGGAAGGCACAGAGAGAAGAGAGAAAGAGAAAGAGCCTCCTTACCCCCTTATCACCCCCCACTGTAAACAGCATAACCACTGTTCAACCAAAAACATTTTCACAGGGAGCTCAATGCCAGAGATGGGATACTTGAGTATCAGGGTGGCTACAGTGGCTATCATCACAGAGGAGATTTGGGATTGAAACAGCTCCTCTGTCCTTCGTGACATTGTTACGAAGATGCCATGAGAGATTTGGTACCATTCTCTTCCTTTCTCTGCATATACCCATCTTTACCATTTTTGCCTGTATTACCTGGATAGCATTTGGCCTGTATCATCCAGCTCTGCTTTATCCTGAACTATAAAATGCATAGAGCCAGAAACAAAGCCAAAATGAATTTATGCAATATATTTGGAAAGGCAGACACATAGGGGCCGATGCCTACTGTTGTCGGACATGTGCAGAAACTGAAAGAGTTTTGTAATTGTAGTATTTTTTCATTGCTGCCAGCATGCATGAATGAAAGCGCGGAGCTGGCACCAGAGATAGCCTGCAGATGGACAATGAGAAGCTCTCAGCACCCTTTTAATGGCGTAACTGCATTTCTGTCCGGTTCTTCTTTGTCTTGTTGTTGTTTCCTTAAAACAGCCAATGAGGTGAGAGCTCTGCAGATAACAGGAGAGGCTCCCTCTGCTCGGTGCGCTTACAGACGGCGCCCTCGCAGGAGACCGTGACCCACACCTCCCTCCCCTTTCAGCATGGACACATGAGAGTAAGGCCTCCCGGCCACTTCAAATCTCCCAAAGCAGCCCCGCAGAGAGAGCCGCGCAGCACCTTGCACCCTCGAGGCCCCACCCTCCACCCCAGCCCCCCTCCACAAGGCTTTCATTTCAGGGCCTCAACTACAAACACATGAAAGGATTCACTGCAGGGACTCATGGGAAAAAGAGGGGAGGGGGGAAAGGGGAAAAAGAAAGAAAGAAGGAAAAAATAAGAGAGAAGGTCTGGGGGTCTGTGGGAGAGGGTGTAGGGGAGAGGGTGTAGGGGAGGGGGTGTGGGGGGTGAGGGGGTGAGGGGGTGTGGGGGGGTGCAGTGGGGGTGTGGAGGGGTGCAGTGGGGGTGTGGGTCAGCAGAACAGCCATGTGGACCCCCGTGTCAATGTCAAGGGGCCTTCAGGAGCCATTCTGATCGCCGCTACCCCTTTATCCCACCTCTGACACACCCCCCACGCTGTGCAGAGGAGAACAGAGAGTGGGGAGGGACACCCCCACACCCCCAAAACAGTCCCCAAAAGGGCCTCAGAGACAACGGTGACAAAAATAGGATCTTCAATTCAATATTTTTCAGAAAGAGTGAGGGAGGGAGGGAGGGAGAGAGGGAGGGAGGGAGGAGGGGGAGTGTGTTTTCCTTGCCCGTTAATTGCCTGCCATTCCAAAGCAAACTCGGACACACCCACCAAGAGTAAGCAACTGCACGCCCATGCCGTCTCCTGGTGATAGACTGAGAAAGTATCGGTCTAAACAAACAAACGAACCGAAGTTTGACTTCAGGAAGCGAGTGCGGGAAGGGAGGGTGGGATGGGAGGGATGGATAGAAACTAGAGGCGAAAAGGACGAAAAGGAGGCCCCACGGGCGGACTGTTTACACAAGCTCACGGCCTGATCCAGGACGACACCCAGGTGCGCAATCTGAGATCAGCGGCGGTGCCGCCGAAGCCTCGGCTGCCAAACCCCACCTGGCAGCGCCAAGCTGGCACAGCCTTATCTTTGGTTTATAGGATCAACAGGCGCGGGCAGCCTCTCCCCTGCACATTCCTCCTCGCGGAGGGGGAAAGAGGCAGTAACACCGCTGTTTGCGCAGGTATATTTGCTTTAGATCCGCACGCTGCAGGTAAACTGGTGCGTGTGCAGGCAGCACCTCCTCAACGCTGCACAGACGTCTCCGCAACGGTGGAAGATCAAATTATACATTCCGTTTTACTGCCCGTCTCCCGTATGAGGAACAGATGTAATCCACAGAGAGACTTAAATTTTTCAGGGTTAATCTCTTCCTCGAAATGATGTGTTTCAGCGCGGTTAAAAATTAACAGGCAGAAGCAGTTCAATGGGATTTAGGATGGCTGCAGGGGCCGAGGGTGTAATGAGGGGGGGAGACCTCCACCAATGAGAGAGCGACACTCAGCGAGGCCTATGCCCAGAGGCCTTTGCGCTGGGCCGCAGAGCCGAGCTGGAAAAGGCGCAACCTCCTGGGAATCTGAAAATACCGCACTGACGCCGTTCAAACTTCCAAAACTTTAATGCGCGTTTGCAGTTAATTCTTCTCAGATGCAGAGGACAATTATATCATTTATCGTCTTCCCCAACCCCCTCGATTTGCATTCCGCAATTAAAAATTATTACTGATCAAATGAAAACAAATGTTTAAATCTCCTCCCATCCTTGTGGATGTGAGATGGACAACATACAACACTGCACTGCTGCACTTGGGTATACTAGCCATAAAACTTTGCCACTAGTAATATTAGATCCCTTTAAAAAGGAAAAAGTTAGCCCCCGGTGCCATGTCAGTTAAATTCAATAATTCCAATATGTACACCATATAAGACTGAAAAACCAGGTGAAGGAAAAAGCATACCTATTCATACATAAATTCATTAATTTAATCCCCTTCCTCCTACACACATATATTTACCAGTTAATGACTGCAGATGGGGGAAAAAGAGAGGAAGAAGGGGGGAAAGGCTTGCCTGTTGTTTCCATGGTGTTGGCGATTTAGAGGGCTGGCTTGCAGCCAATCAGAGAGCCAGAATCGATCCCTAACAAACCTCAGCTCCCGACGGTTCTGTTATTTACAGCCGCGCGTACAGCCAGTCAGAAATCACGCAGATTGACACCTTGACATCGGGTAGGACGGGCTCCGCAAATAGAAAAGTCAGCAGTCTGCGCTTTGAAGCGGCTCCTACCAGGGCGGATTAGTTACAGGAGAGCCGGCTAAGGGCAGCCAAATTGCCCTGAGGGGGACCACAGCGAGGAGTGCTGCACCTACACCCCCTCACCCAACCCCCAAACACACACACACACACACACACACACACACACACACACACTCACACTCACACACACACACACACAGATTTCCAGAGGCTGTGCCTGGACGATATTAATGATCAGTGTTCCTCACTCACTGATAGCATTACGTTGTTGTTAAGCAGTGAGGACTGAGGTGAAGGCCATATTTAAAAAGCACATCTCACAATGAGCATGATTCACACGCATTCATGCTGTGTGCCTTCCTCCTGTTGGTCGCTCGCTCTGGGCGATTCCCTGTGGTGTGCTGGGGTGCTTTTCGGCCGAACTCTGGCACCTTTCCACACTAGGGATTCAGGCCCAGTTCTCCTGTGAGGCACAGCCCTCTCTCTCAACATCTTCCCTGAGCCATCATGAGCAATTACAAACAAATTACCGCGGGCAACGTTCACAGATAACGTCTAAAATACCCTGAGTCACTGTGTGCTGTGAGTGGCACGCATCTGCTGATCACATGGAAATGCCACGTCCCTCAGCAGACGGATGCTCGCGATGATGCAGACCTGCCCGCGAGAGCGGTGTGTGGGTGGAAAATGTGGCACAGAGCCGCTGTAGGTGCGAGAGCAGAGGGGGTGGGACTGGGGGCGGAGCAAGGAAGGGCGGGGGAGGGGACAAACGCAGAGCAAACACTCACCAAGCCCGGGGATGAGGGACTGGGGGCGGGGATGTGGGTGGGGCAGGTTAGAAGGGGCGGGGCAGAAGGAGCGGGATGGGTGGGGACACACACGGAGCACGCGCTCACCGTGCCCGGGGATGAGAGCATAGGGGGCGGGGTTGGGGCGGGGGGCAGGGAAGGATCGGGGTGGAGCACGCGCTCACCGTGCCCGGGGACGCCCATGCTGTTGGCCAGCTGGTAGAGCCGCTGCTGCTGCTCCTCGTAGGTCCCCTGCTCGTTCAGCGCTGACATCATCCGCCTGTAGTGCTCCTCCGGGGTCATGTGACCAAGTGGCTCTGGCGCAGGGGTGTGTGAACCCTCTGACGGAGAGAGAGAGAGGGAGAGGGAGAGGGAGAGAGAGGTGAAGGACAAGCTGGAGGCTGCAGGTTGCGTCTCCTTTGAACACAAGCCAAAAAGCAAAAGAAATATGAATGCTGAACTATAGTCATGCAGTGAAGAAACGCAGACATAAATACAGAGATGATAACCATCCCGAAGCTGTGTGTGCAAGAATGTGTGTGTGTGTGTGTGTGTGTGTGTGTGTGTCTGCAGGTGTGAGAGTGTGTGAGTGTGTGTGTGTGTGTGCATGTGTGTGTGTGTGTGTGTCTGCAGGTGTGTGTGTGTGTGTGTGTCTGGGTGTGTGAGTGTGTGTGTGTCTGCAGGTGTGTGTGTGTGTGTGTGTGTGTGTGTGTGTGTGTGTCTGCAGGTGTGTGTGTGAGAGTGTGTGTGTGTGTGTATGTGTGTGTGTGTGTGTGTGTGTATCTGCAGGTGTGTGTGTGTACAGGAGCTCCTCTCTGAGAGAGGCTGTATTGAGCACACATTGATTAGCATCTCCAGCGTGTGGGTACGCTTCCTCTGGAGCCGCGGTGCTGCGCTGTGGTCTGGAGGAGGCGCAGAGTGGCGGCAGTCACCCGATCCCGCCTTTCAGGGGGGTTATTTTTACCCTCCTCATTGAAAGCCGAGCCTGGCCCCAGGCGGGCAGGCGGGAGGGGGAGGGGTCAGGGAGGGGGCCGTCTCTGCCAAGAGCCAGCTAATCCACCCAGGAGCCTTCAGGTGTGTGTGTGTGTGTGTGTGTGTGTGTGTGTGTGTGTGTGTGTGTGTGTGTGTGTGTGTGTGTACGTGTGAGTGTGCGTCTGTGTCTGCCTGTCTAAACCACACTCTATGGGGGGCCAACCAAAAAGGTAGGATTTTCTTGCAGAAAATCTGTTTGTTTCTCCCTCTGTCTTCTTAGCCTGTGATAATTCCAGCTCATTGCAGCTTTTCTGTCTGCTTTAGTCATTAAAGACAGGGCCTGGCACATGGTGGCTGGATCCCTCTCCAGGAGTGGGAGGGAGAGGTGTTGCTGGTCCCCGGGCCAGCCCCTCAGACAGGGTCAGCTGCCTGTCCCCCCTCACACACACAGAGCTGTGTTTGGGTGGAGATGGGGATCAGGCCAACAAGGATGTTAGACCAGCATCACGTTAAACCTGCCCTAATCTACTCCATGTATTCATGGAGTCCTGCTGCATTTCCACTGCTATGGACAAACATACAGTCCTTCACAGTCTTTGAGTGGCGGGACTGTATGAAATTTCTCCTGTCTTTAATTTAAGTTAATTTCAGTAAAAAAAGACTAGAACAAACTCAAGCCCTAATGCTAATCAGTCAGTATTAACACAAACTCTTACTTGCAATCAAGTGTCACAAGGTGCCCTTTGCGACAAATATGAAAGCCGTGAATTCTGTTTGTCACATTTAGGTGCACGGAAGTGGTGTTTAACACATCTTCCTAAGACCCCAGTGCCATATAATGAAGACAAACCAGCCACCCTGCCACACACACACACACACACACACATCAGTGCTTTTTAAATTTGCTTCACCCATCATGTGGGAGGGATGGGAATTCTCATTCATTTCTGACGCTGGTGAGCACAGACCACTGGGTCTACAGCTCTCACCCTCACCTGCAGAAGCTGAGCTCAAAAACCTCTGCTGCTGCCCTTCTAACACGTGCCTCCTCAAAGGGCAGGCACCCATCACTGAATGCTGCTGCCCACCAGTAAAACAGCCCAGGTTATCAGATGGCTTTTCAGATGAGAGGGAGCAGCATTTCAGCATATAGGCCTCTGTCACCTCCCAGAAAATGGACAGACACCTCAAATTGTATTTCTTGTCATAAACAATGAAAACAGAATAGGGACAGGAATATAATTATTCTATAATTCTATTCTATAATTCTATAAATAGAATTACAGAATAGAATTATTCTTATTCCTATTCTTCTTTTCCCTCTTATTATTATTATGCCTTACTAAAACAATATTACCATTTTATTAGAGATTGAGAATTCCAGACTATTCCACGCTGCTGCACTCCACAGTGATAGTCACTTTTTTCCTCTGGCCTTTTTAAATCATTGAGCTCACAGTATGAAACAGGAGGACGTGACTGTACCAGCAGGAGGGACTTAAACACAACCATAACACAGAAAGCACAAGAGCACACTGCCTCCTCAGAAGTTCCTCAGAAGCCTTACTGTTTCAACACCGCTTACCCCAACGAAATATTTCCCACATAATTTTCCATGTGTTTTCCACACTTGGACTGTATTTTGTATTGAATGATCAATTTCATACAGCTGCTATATCCTTACATGTTACATGCAGAGGGCCAGTGAAATTCAGGGGATTCAGCACAGATACACCCGCAGTATATGAGCGCCGTGGGTCTTTGTGGTACACTGGTACACTGTGTACCTGGACTCAGAGACGCGGCTCAGTCCCGTTTCTGCATGCGATCTCTGAAGGTCCTGCAAACAGGAGCGCTCTGGCTGCTACACCGCGGAGTGGCAGCGTGTTTTTCTTTGCTCGTCGCTCTCGTGTTCGTCCCCGGCTTCCCTGGGGTGCTGTTTCCACCCCGCCGTTCCGAGAGAAGCCGTGCGTACACTTCCGTTTTAATGACTTCCTCCTGCAGAGCCTCTCTCCTTCTCCTCCCCTTGTGTGTGTGCCTGTTTGCATATGCGTGTGTGTGTGTGACTTCATGTGTGCACATGTATGTGCATATATGTATTTTCGTGTGCATGTGACCTGGTGTGTGTGTTTGTGTTTGCATGTGCGCATGTGTGTGTGAGTGCAACTTTATGTGTGTATATGTGGTCTCGTGTACATGTGACTTTGTGTGTGTGTGTGTGTGTGTTGTTTGTGTGTGTGTGTGTGTGTGTGCGTGTGTGTGTGTGTGTGTGTCTGTGTGTGTGCGTGTGTGTGTGTGTGTGAATGTGTGTGTGTGTCTGTGTGTGAGTGTGTGTGCGTGTGAGTGTGTGTGTGCGTGTGAGTGTGTGTGTGTGTGTGTGTGCGTGTGTGTGTGCGTGTGTGTGTGTGTGTGTGCGCGTGCGCGTGTGTATGCGTGTGTGTGTGTGTGTGTATGTGTGTGTTTGTGTGTGCGTGTGTGTGGCGTGTGTGTGTGTATGTGTGTGTGGAGGGGTGAGCCACAGCATGTGTGTGTGTGTGTGTGTGGCAGTCCCCGTGCTGCCACTCAGCGTGTGTGAGTGTCACCTCCGTGTGTGTGTGTGTGTGTGTGGATCTCCCAGCATAGCTGCCTGTGGCAGTCCCCGTGCTGCCACTCAGCGCCCTCCTCACCTCCGAATAATCTCCCCGCTGCCCCAGCCCCCCATCACGCCAACTCCTCCAATCTCTTCCACATCTTCCTCGCCTGTTTTGCCTTTGAAATCCGCCTGACTATTCTCCACACGCCACTCTAAATATACAACCTGCCACCGTCTCTCATTATGACACTCGCGCGCTCTCGCCCACTCCCCCCCCCCCCAGAGGCGCTCTTACCTTTGGGAGAAGCGCTTCGGGACTTCTTGTTCTCAGGCGGACACTCGCCGCTGCCGTTGGGAGAGTACGCTCGCCTCTTGCCTAGTATGTCTGCAAACGAGGAGAAAAGAGAACAAGCGACCCGGTC